>JAIFKI010000004.1:25742369-25963072 GCA_025389145.1 Misgurnus mizolepis | reverse complement strand
AATGCTGTGAAAACTACAGACATTTCTTACAGTTAATGAAAACACATTAATTATTTTTAAAGACAAATTATGAAAATTAAGATGCAAAATGTGATACTCCGCAATCCACATTCATACACCAATGACGCCTATTTGGTTTGTTTAACACTTGGCCCATCAAATCATTGTGAGGTACTATTATTAACTATATTCATTAATCAAAATTTATCACTCCATGTTGTGCATGGAAGTGTTAGCACTTTCTGTTCTGTATATACTTCTAAAGATCTCTAACATTAGAAAAACGTTTATGTTAATGCTTTTTTGCGCACAGTAAGCTAATACTCTGAACTGTTGCTTTGTAAAAGTTGCCAAGACAATTAAAACAATGCAAATAGAGTTGGCTTCTGCTAAATAGCCCAGAGCCTCTTATACAAAACAGGTCTGATAAAAGTAAACAATCTGGTTTTAGGCGGTCTAGATTTGGGGGTCTGACTGAGGAGCCATGTAACAAAAAAAACCCACCTCACCAGGTTCATTCTATTAGAGCAGCCCTGCTGCCTGTGGTCTTACCAGTGTATATGCCAGACGATAAAAGGAAAATGAAAATACAATTGCCTGAAGGTTGGAGGAAAACGTAAGAAGGAAACACAGTGAAATGACAAAAGTGAAAGCAAAAAAAAAAAAAAAATGAATTATGGGTGATGTACCCACATGAATGACAAGTCTGCAGTTGTGGAGGTCATAATTACCTCTGTTATCACTGATGTTGGTATCTTATAAAATAGGTGAATAAATGTCTATTAACAGATTTTTTGGGGGTTACCCTAGACCTGAGAGATCATGGCAGGTTTATCCAAAATGGATATATACACAACCAGGATTAGCTGCTTCTATATAACTTCTGGGACAATATAGTTGTTTTTAGCATATACTGTACTGACACTTGCATCTTACAACCTTGTGGTTTTTAATGGAGAACAAATGCTCTTGCTAAGTACTTTAGAGCTCTCAGCAGCCACAGTGGATATAAAATGTATCGTTATCCAGGCTGCATCCAACCATCCATGGCCAGATTTCAAGAGTCAGGTCTGTGAAATAATGCATATAAATGGAATCACCCTGTTACATTCTCTGTTTTCTCCAAGAGTCATTGACTCCAATTCAATCTTGGATGCTCTTTCGTGTCATATGCATGTAGCCTTGATAAGGGCTGTTCTTTAGGGAAGGCGAGCAGAGAATGGAGGCTAGTAAATAATGATGGTAACTCTCAGCTCTGAGCATCATGGAACATTCAAACATCAAATTGAATTCCGACTCTTGGAATTTAGCTGTGGCTCCATCTGTAAAGCACTCAATATCCCAAAGGAGCAGAATCACTTTAAACCCAGAGTGATGGTGGCCATGGACCCATTGTAACACTGTATGAATTACATAAAATAGATTCATAAAGTGAAGCATTACATAAATGTACTGTACTTCTGGGACAAGAATGCTGGGAATAGAATTCGTCACGTCATTCAAGGAAATGTAATAACGAAATTTAAATTAAATAAAAAATACATAAGTTATTTAATAATACATGATGTCACTAAAAAAATATTATATTAACCACTGTTTATTCAAACAAACATTAAAACGCAAAAAAGCATTTTAGTTCAACTTCATTGTATTAACATCCCTCAGAAACTAGCCAAACAAGTAGAAAGGTTTTAGTGTGTACAGCAGTTGAATGGGCACTGATGTGTCTAGTGGGTGCAATATAATGTTTATGGAAGGAAATATTTGCTGTCTTCAGTTCTAGACAGTAATATTCAGAGGTCTAAATGGACTATAGTTTAAATAAAACAAAGCAATAAGCTATAAGACAGTGTTTCATTGCAAATTGTTATAAATATGTTCATATTGCCTACAGCTTCTAATGCTGCTTATCTAATCATATTATAGTTGTAACTATCCATTTTATCGAAATGAATTACTCTTAGGCCGGTGACACACTGGCTGCGTGGCATGAGCGTGGCGTGTCAGTTGCGTCACGTTTTTTGTGTCTTTACACACCAGAACAATGCTTGATGCGGCGCTGGCACGCTGCTGCTGCTGCTGTAGGTGACATATTCATGTTAAAGAGTAACTAAACCCTAAACCAACTTTTTTTAGTTAATAATCTATAAAAATGAGGCTTTATTAGTGCTGTTCATTGATTTTAGTAAGTTTTTTGACAGTTGATTATAAAGTGTTTGAATACTACAATATATGGTGTAAAAACGTCTAAGTGCTGCCCTCTTCAGGTTGAACGGTGGCTACTGCATTTGAATTTTCCTATTGGATGTTGGGTCCAAAAAATGACTCGTGACGTAAGCAGGTTCAAGCTCACCACGCCCTTGTTACGATCTCACCACACACTTAGTTCGTCCCCTCTATCTCCGTTGGGATCTGCCCACTTTTCTTGCATTTTTCAAATATTGCAGTGGGTGGAGTCAGGCTCTGACCAGGGGTTTAGTTACGCTTTAAGCATCAATATAAAGCCTACTGATAAAGGACACTGTTAACAGTATTGACACCAAAATAGATTGTTTGACAGGTGCAATATTTGAAAATCGATAATTATTTGTTTTTTTTAATTACATTTATATCTGAATTTATGTCATCCCATAGACTTTCAAACATCAAAATGTCATTAATTAATATGTATCTGTGTGCAAAATGACATATAAACATATTTTCCTATTTTATTTTGCCTGGAAACACTTCCAACATGCATGCATGTCACGTGAAAAATAGGTGGCGGTTCTATTTCTAACATGCACGCTTTTTCCGCGAAGCTTGAGACATGCCTGAGACGCGCGTCTCACGCAGGCAGTCTGCAAGCTCTAACCTGTTTAACATGGGAGCCGAATTAAAGAGCCTTACACCCAGTGTTTTAGTTTGAGTTGAATATTTTCAAGTTCGTGTCTATTCAAATCTTTACATTGACGGTGTATGTAGTCTATTTGCGCAAATTGTTGAATTTGTGTTTGCTGTGCACACCCTTAAGGGAACAAATATGAATGTAGACACACGGCAAGCATGCTCAAATAGAGAGCTACTGTACATGGTCGCGGGACGCGCACGTGGTGCGATGCATTCTTTACTGCAGGCGTGTCAACTTTTATGAATGTCGAATTTTGGACGCAAAATGTAAGCTGCCCCACTCTTTGGCCGGACAACAACTTTAGACAATTTACAAAGTGCAGTGAACCTTTGAGAAATGCCTGAGCCTCTAAGATGATCTCAGTGCTATAAAAAACAAAAGCTGTAGTCGGAAATGTATCTACATTTAAAATTCACTTTTATTAACCCCCATTCACCTCTATTCTCTCTCTCTCTCTCATATTTAATTGGTTGTGATGTCCTGGTCACACTGCCTTTATGTGGTGTTACTGTAACATCTTAGGGATCTTTAGGGCTTGCTGGCTTTAGCTGCATGTCTATAAGAATCCACTAGGGACCTGTGGTCTAATATGTGTGAAGGATTTAAGATTTTCACAACACTTTAACCCAACAGAACTGTTTATTTGATCTCTGTAGGTTTGCATTCAACTTTAACTCAATAATCCAAAAGCTCTTTGAAACCATAAGAAACTTGACAGGATAAGTGTTGATGTTCTGCTTGATGAGCTTAAAGCCATAAAATCACGTTCCTTAAATTACACAGTGAGGATTGTAATTGAACCCCTGCAGAGAAAATCCAGCTGAACAGCTGCTAAACAGATAAGTTAAGGCCTGTTCACACCAAAGATGACAACGATAACAACAGAACTATAACAATAAAATAGAACATCATTGGGAACAATATCACTTTTAAAATGATTTTCTAGCAGATGAACAATAAAATGTTGGCAGCCAATCAAAAACCATTTTGATTTAAATGGTGGATTTATTTTAGTGCGGAATATCCAACACAAGTCCAGGGACACAAAGAAAATTGTCATCAGTCATGGAGGTGATGGAGATTTAGGGTCTGTTTATATTAGTGCGTTTATGCCTTAAAACTGCATTTTTAATAAAAAGATCTCCATTCACACCTTACAAACGTAAACGTAGAGGTCATGGCCTTTAGCCTCCTTGTTAAAGCGCCTGACTCCATGCCAGACCAGACCGGTTCGAGTCACGTTCATGGCAGGTGCAAATAGGACCGGTTACAAAAGAATTAAACATGACCATTCAAGCTCAACTGTATTGTGGTGCCGTGTGAACGTAGCCAAAGAGTGATTCAGTTGTGTCCCTTATAAATACATCATACAAAAGTGTGACTGCAAAGCATATGCCAGAAACCCAAACAGATCATGTGGGTTCATGAACTGGAAACATCTGGTGGAAGATTTTATGTAATGCATATGTATATAACTTTATCTGTACAGCGCTATACTGTTATATTTCACCTGTTTAGCTTTTAGCAATTCTTGAATATATATATGTGTGTCTACATTAATCTGGACAGATATTAAAATGCATATTCTGTTCCAGTTTTTGGCTTCAAGGTTTTTAGATTCCAGCCAAACTATTATTGACACCTTTGTGTAACAGTATATCTGCTTGTGCACCCGCCATTTCCTCCTCCTCCCACACAAAGAAGCTGTTATCATAGTGTGTATTTAGCCATGATCATCCACATCATCTTTCCAAAGTCTTGCTTTTCATATACATTTGCTATTCTGAGCCATCAATTCAGAAGCCTGTACCATGAAGATGGTAAAACAAACTTAGAGTTACAGGATTAGTGTCGAGTTAACAAAACCAAACCAATCACATTCAACATGGACAGAGCAAGTTCCAGGTTCCTCAATAAAAAATAAAAAATTAATAATTAAGTGCAAAACGCAATAAATTTATTTTGACTCATTTCGGTAAAAACTTGTTTTCTATACCAAGAAAGTGATAAAATGAAAACCACTATTTTCTGGGTGTCCAATTCTGCTCCTGGAGGGTCGATGTCTCTGCAGAGTTTTGCTCCAACCCTAATCAAACACATCTGTTTCTAATCAAGGTCAGACCAGTTGAGGGAAAGTTTCAGCCAAACTCTGTTTTATAGTGAAACACATTGTCGTGGATCATGGGTCTCTAACCCTGTTCCTGGAGAGCACCTGTCCTGCAGATTTCAGCTCCAACACCAATCAAACACATCTGAAACCTGTTGCTAAACTTGTTTAGGGCTACCAAAAGATTAGAGGCAGGTCTGTTGGAGTAGGGTTGGAAATAAAATATTCAGGACAGGTGCCCTCCAGGAACAGGATTGGAGACCCATCTTGTAAATAAATAATGCAGGCCATGTGTGGGCCTAGAATGGGCTTCCTGGGGCTAAGTGAGGGCTGTCTGTGCAGAGCCTGTGTGGGCTTTCTGGGGGCTGTCTGTGCAAGCCCAGCACTAAGGGGCCAACATTTTGCCAAAATCTCAGGGCCCTGCCCTGGCAACCTGCTGGGGGGTCTAAGGCGAGCCCTAAGAGGGCCAATAATGGGCCATCGTAGGCTTGCTTGCAGGGGTGTTAAAATCATATGAAAGTCAGGTAAAACACTACATAGCGTTAATAAAGAAAACGTTGACTGTTGAAATGACCTCTAGACAGATTACTTGAGTCCCTCCAATCCAGTATAAAATTTATAAAATGTATAACTTAATATTTTACACCATTTATGGACTCTGCTGTCTCTAGCAAATGCATGTTTTATATGCTGAACAATGTGAACATAAAATGTGCACTTGCAGAATGCTTGCCTGGTAAATGCATTGCATAAAACATCTTTTCTTAACAACCTATGAGAGGCGAGTAAAGATGTTTGATTGCTGGTGACAGATGCAGAGCATATGTCGTATTTAACCCATAATATTACTGTTTGAAAGATGAAATCTATACTTCAAGTGTGGGTAAGAAATCTTGGTAGGGTTGCTGGCGTAGATGCTTTAACAGAATATCACAGTGCTGCATGTGTTTCAAGCACAACGAAATGGACAAAATGTCTTTCTATTTTCCGGCAGGACAGCAAGTCCTCAATAAAGTTTAACCACATGGCAGTGTGCATGAAACAGACGGGGTGTGAAATACATTCAAACTGATCTCCTTCTCTTTTGTTGCTGCCGATGTTTCTGTCAGCACATTTTTGCTAGGCCGTCTTGAAGCCTCAGCTGAGGTGTTACACCTTTACATTAACATTTCCAGTGGTGCCAAAATCACCTGCATTTTGGCAGGTTGTCTGCTTTTCAGCTAAACATCCCACCTTAGGGCTCAAACAGGAAAGATATGGCCCGAGTCATAAAATACAGTAATAGTGGTTTTGCTTTGTTTCCTAGTGCTTCAGACGCCTCCGCAGAAGGCCGCGTGCTTTCAGAAAACACACTTGAGTAGGAGGAAAGGATCAAGATGAAGGTGCCCGAAACAAATGAAATGTCTGTGTGTTATGTCTGTGTGTTTTGTATTGAACATCAGGTGGGTCAAGGCGCAGGGCAAGTGGACCCACAAAAACGACGACTGTGATGAGTTGCATCTGCAGTGACCAATCAGAATTGTTTTTCATTATCATGATTCAGTTCAATTTCTTTCTAAATAAAATTAACTTTGGACAAAAGTTACAGACAGATTAACAAACAAATTACATCCCACACGCTTTGTGTTTTTGCTGATGTCCTCAAATTAATGTTTTGTTTCTTTCTGAGCTTGATCTGATTAAAGGGCATCGCATGTTTTTTTTTTCGGATTTCTGGATTCAACACCACTGCGTCAGCGTCAAGCGTGCCGCACAAGCTCTGAAAAGTGAAGTCAAAATGTCTCGATCGCCCCCCAGTGACTGGTCCCAGTATAGGTCATAAACCCCGCCTCCCCATTTTATTCAATGGGACTTGAGACCAACTAAAAAAATGTATTACACTTCAATTATCTTTTTTCCGAACCTGGTTTCTGTATTGTAGTTTTTATCACACTAATGTAAATTCAAATGTTTGTTTTTAAAATAAGTTTGTGTTTAGTTAGTTATTTAATGATATAAAAACGGTGGTGTCACATCATGATTGACAGCTGTGATATCGTGTGATATGCGCATTCTGCGAGAGCGAGGGCGGGGTTTTGATATCGCGGCCTCACTTCCTGCTCACTACTGCGCGTGACTGGTCCCGAAATCGCTACGGCGCAGACTCAAGACCCAAGATGTCAGCGCCATATCGGGACACTGGCGGCTTCACTTTTCACCAATGGAAGGGAGCGAACAGGCGTCGTCCATCTTTTTTTACAGTCTATGGTCAGCGTATGTTGAGATATGATGGACTACCTTATGTTGAGTAGCTCAGGATCTCGGTTCTTGACATTTGTGTCATAGATAAACTACTCCTGTCAGACAGTGACAGTCTTGTCTGATGGTGACCACAGGGTAGCCTATCTGAGGTGTCCAACAGTCCATGACCTCTGTGATGTTGATGTCCTCCCCGTCCCTCTGCATGGCCTGTGGCAAAATTTCAGACACCAAAATGCATTAAACGCATGTTAGATTTAGACAGCTCGGAGTAGACATTGCAAAGGAACTGGATTGTTTCGAAATAGTGTCAGTCAAGTTGAAAAAGTAAGTTGTTCTTTTGGTTTGGGGTTTAGGGTCCAGCAAACACATCAGAATGATTTTGTTCTCTCAGCTTTGACAGCACTGAACAGGATAAAACGCAGCTGAAAACGAAACTTCCAAAACCTTGAATCAAAAACTGAATCTTTTAGGCTGTTTGGCTTTGGTGATACTTATAAAAGGATTTAGACCTCATATCATCAGTGGATTACAATACACATATTTTAACTGAACCCTACAGCAAAAAACCTGGACATTAGGTCTGGAAGTTTAATTAAAAACTCACATGAATATAAAAGCAATTAAACCTCACGGTTCTCTTAAACTGCACACATGGGAACATCATAAGCCGGCTATTTCTAGTTTATTTAATATGTCTGTGTGTAGAAGAAGCAGAATTGGATTCATAAGTCTGATTTTGCTGCTTTTCCTCTTCTAAGGAGCTGAAACATAAAACTAAACTGCACGGCTCATTAATGGAAACTGCTAGTAATGTTTTGTCCCTAAGGGAAAATATATCCCATACACTGTTTCTCTTCATTCTTTTAAAGTAATGCTACTATAAATGAGTCAGCACAGTGGACAACTAGCAGTTTTCTATATAAATTGTTTTTGGAGGTTCTCTGTAGGTATAAGGAATGATTTTCAGTAATGGTTTATTGAATTTAATTCACATTTTAATTTATTTTGTAAATGGTTATATGGAAGTTCACCCCAAGTTTTCAAAAGTGTTCCTATCACAAAAAAAACCTGAATTTGGAATGAACAAAGTTCTGTTCTGCCTAGCAAGTTGCCTAACTAGAAAGTATTTTAAGATATCAAAGTATTACTGTCATAAACTGTTCCAAAGTCATAAGACTGACATGACACCTTCATAATTATGATATTAATTTATGTCAGGAAAATGTGAAACTTCCATTGTCATATACTCTTTAGTAGTTTTAGTAATTTATCTGTTCATGCTGCAACAAAAGTCACTGTTTATTTGCCACTGTTACTGCCGATGCTTCACCAACAATGCACACAACAAGCTGCTGATTCTTTGGTTTTTGCCTTGTGGGCTACACCATCAACATACCCATTGATACTGCCTACTGGCGATCTGCATGTGTAATTGCACATCAACACTGACAACAATGACACAGAAGTACAAATAAAAAGTAACAATGTAGAAGCTACCGTATAGGTCAGATGCAGAAGTAGAAATCAGCCTTAACCAAAGACTAAACCATAGCTAAAAACAAGGCAAAACCAACACAATTTCTCAGTTAAACACCTTTAGAATCAGTATATTTTTAAAACCTTACAATAGGCTTATGCCCACCTGCACTACTTCCTGAACTTCAGCCAGCTCCTTGTTTCCTGTCTGCCATTATTGGACAAACTGATTAATCCAGGTGTGCCTGACCTCATTAGTCACAAACAAACTGATTAATCCAGGTGTGCCTGACCTCAGTAGACACAACAACAATAATCAGACACACCTGGATTAATCAGTTTGTCCAATAATGGCAGTCAGAAAACAAGGAGCTGGCTGAAGTTCAGGAAGTAGTGCAGCTGGGCATAAAGCCTATTGCGTTGATGTGAGCAGGTGTCAATCAACAAAAGGTAATGGTGTCACTTGCAGTTAATGAATCTAGAACACACAAGAACGCACAAAAGTTAAAAAGCAAAACAAGATCAATGCATAAGCCACATATGAATCATTTAACTGAGGTTTTACTTTTTGCATTCAAACATTAAAAAAGTGATGGCATCACCTGAAACTGGCATGGTAGTTAAATAAAAATTAAGATTACCAGATTCCCATATAATGGAATGCATGCTGCTCCAAAGGTCATGCACCATTTACTATTTCTACTTGCCACTACCATTTTTACTGTAGTCTAACTAAATGCCTCCACATCATTCAATGATGAAACATCTTTAAAATTACAGAAATGTGGGTGTTCTGTAATCTTTTGTGCTAGTGAAGCTACATCACCGCTGGGGTTCAGTTTATTGATAAAAGACTCTGCACTGATGCCAAACTGCACATTATCAGTGTCTCTGTTCTGCCCTGCAGTCTCAGTGATACAGGTGGCAGTGACATGAATAAAGAGTCTGATCCTTGAGTGCACATTTATAATTCATCCGATAAGAAAATCTGTAGGGGAAGTCTTTTCCCTTCAGTATGAGATTCCTTGATAACACTCGAGTGACCGTGAAAGATAAACCCATCAACTGTAATCCGCTCCCTGTTGCTGGAGTCATGAGCTTCTGCCGCACAAATACAACACCACCACAGTGATTCTAAACAACTAAAAGCATAAATCTGATGGTCTTAAACTCACTATGCTAAACATTAAGAAAATCTGAGATCTCAGTGCTCCAGATTAACTATTTTTACTAGGAGCACTGTAGCCCTTGGCTGAAAATGTTAGGAGCGCGAACTACCAGTTAGTTAGTTATCCGATATTTGTATTCTGTTCTTGGTGTTGGATGCAAAAATGGCTTACAAAATGGAACCAAAGATTGATCACTTTTAACTTTTTTGTGAAAATCCCTTGGAACTAAAGGATTATAAATAATTCATTATCCATTTTTATAAATGGGTTTACTCATACAATGAGAAATAGGGGAACTTTATCCAGCATATCCATTTTATAAGAAAAACTTTAGAGTCAGAAGCAGCTAAACACTGCAATGATGAGACAGAACAAGCCAGAAAGCTGTTAAGAGTTTAGAAGAAGATGGATGATGAAGAAACACAAACTCTTGTCTTTTAGTATGCTGTGAAATTGAGGGGAGGGGTATCTAATGGGGTATTTCAGGAACCCACTCAACACTAATAAACAGGACTATGTACCACCGAATCCATATATAAAGCATCCCCACTAGCTGTTAAAAAAGCCCTCAGTCTGCTTGTCTTCACCAAGGCCATCTGGCGTTCACCAATAAATGCCCTAATAGATGCCATCATAATCACAGAGGAAATGAGTGTGAGGCAAGAAAGAGAGAGATGGTTATTAGTGGTCTGGGTGTTGACTACAGAGTGGCTGGTTAAGCATTCTGAACACAGAGCTGTCTGTCTGTTAGCTTTAATTATGCAGAGACACGAAAAAGAAGAGATGCTACACAGAGAACAAGAGAGAAAGAGAGAATGAAGTGAACCTGAACAGAGAAAAACAGGCAGCAGATGAGATAGGATAGTGAATCTCTGGCAGAAATCAAATACTGTATTTCTTCTCCAGACTCGCAGACGTTTTTAAAGTAAATAAATAATCAACATTAAGTTAGTGGGAAACTTTTGTCGGCATAACATTTTTCATTTATTTATATTATTTAAACATTTGCTAAAAAAGGTGAAAGGACTGGCACACTTTCCTGTTAAGTCTCTAGGCACAATATGTAAAATCACTGGCACATGGTGTTATATGTTTTATTCAGATGTGTACTTAAATTATCCCAAATGTTCAGAAAATGTTCATAGGAAAACTTTTCACTTGTGTCATGTTCAGGTTATCCTTGGTTTACTTGTTTGTGTTTAATTCACAGGTCCAATGTGTAGATTTCAGTACACTTAACATCTAGTGGTGAGATTGTGAATTGCAACGGCTCAGTCCACAGCTCACCCCTTCCTTTCGATTCGCATAGTGAAGCTACGGTAGCCGCCAAAGGACAAACACGTCATTGTCCGAGACAACTTTTTACGCACTCTTTAGCAGTAACAACATAAACAAATTGCGTTTCTGGAATAAACGTAACTTCCAGTAAACTTCAGCAAAAAATCTATAACAATAGACTCCTTTAAGAATAGTTTATTTCTGATAAAGATCAAAATAAATAACAAGTAGATAACTTTACTTCACATCATTGCTAAAGCATATCAACAGCTATTCAGCTACTATTACAGTATAAAATGGATGTATACAATGTTAACTACAGATCGGCTGCCAAACCTTTCTTCACATATCGGTGATCCATGATCGCCATCTCCCCTCGTCTTTGGGAAACTATGTGTTATTATCAACGAGGTATTTGGTTCAGGGTTCAGTTTAGCCACTAGCCAGACCATTCAACAAACAGACACTGGACGTTTTTTTCCATCCAGACGCGTAACCACGATAATTCGCGTGCATCTGAGGAAAGTATGATATGATATATAATATAACACCCAAATTCTGTATTCAATTACCCCCAAGGGAGAACCTACCTGAAAGATATCTACAGCTAAAGAACTTGTTCTTCTATTGCATTGCAAAAAACAACAAGGACCCCCATGGTGGTGTACCTAATTTGTCAACCTGTTTCTTTGGCAGGATCAAAGCTGGCTGTTGGTTAGATGGTTGTAATGTGGGAGTTTAAAAGGAAAAGAGCGAATCTTTGAAAATCAATAAAAAGAAAAAGTTTGAAAAACAAGAACAGTGAGTGAATATTTGCTGTATTAGGTCCTCAAAGCGTTCACCATGCACTTTTGTTCCTCACATGTGAAAACAATATAAAATGAGAGATTGAACATTCACATGGTCCTGAACTGGTAAATGAGACATAGGAAGAACTTCAAGTTCACTTTTATTGAACAGATGTCCTTGTACAACACGCTGTAAAAACAACACAAGAAAGGTTTTTGCTGATGCTCCAGCCCTGAATGCCCATCTACTGACATCACAAGTACAAAATGATAGCCTGTTAGAGACAAATGATGATTTTCTTAATAGATGGGAGGAATAACACAAAGCTCTTTTGTAATAGCTGTGCAAATCCATCAAAGAAAAACCTTTAAACAGCAGGTTACTAGAAAAAACATTACTTGATTTCAGTGCCGGTCTTTCCTATACGCAAAGTAGGCAATTTGCATAGGGCCCCGCACCACTAGAGGGCCCCCTTGATCTCAGAATTATTTAAAACCATTATATCAAAGAAAAATTATTATTATGTTTAATGAAAACAAGACGCTATAATTTAAATAATTTGCAAACTTCCGAATTTGTGCGGGTTTTTAAAAATACTTAATGATTTCTTAAATCACTGATATGTACTCGGACAACATGCAGGCAGTTTCTCAATCCGAAGGCTGCAGCCTTCAGAGGTCACATTTGTAGGCTGCATATGCGTCATAAAAACGTATTTTAGAATATTAACAATTATAATGTTGACTATTATTCTTAGTTAATGGTTAATTGTTATATTATGCTTATGACTTGCAAATGAAATGCTTATTTAACTTAAATAAATCAGGCTTGATGACGTATGCAGCGCGCATATGCGACATGATCCGGAGGTTGCAGCCTTCAAATTTAGAAACGGCCGCGTGCATGACGCAGAAGAGTGATTTGGTAACGATGCGCATATTATATGCCCACCATTGATTTAAAACAAAGACAAAGCTATCCGTCTGGAGCAGAATAAAGGGAAAAAAACGTGAAGCAAGGGAACAAGATAAAGGATTTGCGCGAGCAGATTAAGTCAATGTAAAGACACGCGTCTTAGCATGGGGCGATTCAAATGACGCGAATTGGGTGACACAATTGCCGCGAAAACACGCGCTTTTTCCTTTGAACTTCAAGAACGCGCTCTCGTGCAGGATAATTTGACGAGAGAGAGAGAGCGAGAGAGCGAGAGAGCGAGAGAGCGAGAGAGCGAGAGAGCGAGAGAGCGAGAGAGCGAGAGAGCGAGAGAGCGAGAGAGCGAGAGAGCGAGAGAGCGAGAGAGCGAGAGAGAGAGAGAGAGAGAGAGAGAGAGAGAGAGAGAGAGAGAGAGAGAGAGAGAGATAAGAATGGTGCCCACGTCGAGAAAACTTAATAGAAGACTTGAAATTTGTAAAGGATTAAAGTATATGTCACTCGTTTAATTACAGTATGTTAACTGGATAACACTGGATATAACTCATTGTATAGATAATAAAATAATGTATTTTGATTACACAAATCAAACCTAACTATATGATTGTAGCTGCTGACCAGCATAGGGAATCTCTATGGCTAATTTCTAAGACATGTTGCTGATACAGTACTGTGTGTTGTACCTTATCTTGTTAATTGAGTCTTTTTGGGCATCTTATGCCTAGAATTATTCAAGGAGATTGATTCTTTTAACTTCCTTTAAAGTTTGATCAGTTGTGCATAATGACATGTGCAACAAATGGATATAGGGTGTCAAACTCATAGATTTGCAATATTTAAAATCAGACACTATTTTTAAAATATTTGGGGTCAACCTCTGTGACAGCTTTAAAGGGACACTTCACCCATTTGCATTAAGCTTTGTATAGTTAGAACTCCAGTCATGTTTTTGAATGGTCATGCATCATTTCCTCAGTTGCCGCTGAGACTGGAGAAATACAGATTTCAGTGTTGCACATCCTTCTTTCAATGATGTAAAATCATCATTTTGCATCATTGAAAGAAGGAAGTGCAATGTCTTTGTTGAGGGAATGAGACTACAAACACCCCTTTTCTCTGTCAAATAGGCACCAAATTCTAAATGTATGTTACATTTCGACTACAAATATAACACTTTCAATAAAGATTAATGTTTCTACGGGTGAAATGCTCTTTTAAAGCTGAAACTTATCAAATCCTATCAGAGGTCCAGAATGTCATTGAAACACACCAGTGGCTTTGCTGTCATCAGTATTAAACATGTTACCCCTCGAAGTACCCCTCCCCACAGAGCCCCCCCCCCCACATAACAAATCCCAATTTAACCCCTGTGTATTAACAGTATGTATTTATATGTAATTTAATTTGATTCATTACATTCATTTAGATCAGGTAAATTTTTTAGTGCTTCTCACAACACATTTTAAATCAAAACAACTTATCAGCAAATACATGTTTCATGTTATAATCAGCAAGTTTATCAGTCAGGGTTTCAAAGTAATGTGCATATGGGAATATTATACAGCTATAAGATAATACACTATGTGGTTAGTTAACAACTAACTAACAGCAACATTGACTGGGTTTTACCCAGATAGCACAGGTACGTCTGTTAGATGTCTGGTAAAGATCTGGAGATCTGGAATACATCTGGTGTGTAAAAACATCTTATAAAGGAAAAGAGCTGCTTTACATACATTCTAAATCAAAAAGTCTTGCAGACATCTTCAATATGTCTATATGACATCTTTTAGGAGACGTCTCACAGACGTATTGCAGATGAGAAAACAATTTAAATAAGACATCTTGCAGATGTAAACGCAGACATCAAATAGACGTCTCCGAGATGTATGTGTGCTATGCTATAAGGGTCTGAATGCACTGACAGAGGGCCCCTAACAAAGCTTTGCTTAGGGCCCCCCAGCATCTAGGACCGGCACTGCTTGATTTTATATGTAAACCATTCAGTTGGACATTAATTAAAGACATTAATTACAGGATGAGGACAGAGCTTTTGAAAAACCTTCAAGCAAGAAACTAAATTAAAAAGTATGGTGCACATAATGCCACAATCCTGTTAAAGGTAATTATGAGGCAGAATGTATAATTCATACATAGAGTCCAATAATAATATTCATAAGATAACACATTAGGGGAAAATTAAGCAGTGTAAAAGCATGTGTTGTGTGTGCGTGTGTGTGTGTGTGTGTGTGTGTGTGTGTGTGTGTGTGTGCGTGCGTGCGTGCGTGTTAACAAGAGGAAAGTTTCATGACTACAGTCCTGTAGTAGCCCCAAAGTACTTTTGTGTAAGATAAATGACCAAAAATAATGTACATTTGTAAATAAAATACTGAGCATATGATTAATATATTAAAGCATTGCAATGCAGGATAGGGCATTCTCAGAATGCCTATATGGCCAAATGCATATATAAATGTATACTACATGCTGATTAAACTATGCTAATTAATTTATAAATACTACTGTTATGTGCCCGTTTGATTATTATTGATTATGGAAAACATGCATATTAATGTGGCTTCTTTGGACAGTAGCCCTGGAGCAATGCCTGATGAATAAGCAGCTTGTATGAGTCTCCATAGTAACCGGACATAAGGATTACATGATAAACATGAAAAAAGGAAGAAATCCACAAGCACTGAGTTGCATGAGCATGCAGCTGAATGATCTCTAGCCCATTTTAATGACCTCTTACAGAGCTTTGCCAGATCATCTCTCAGTCCTATTTATACTTTGTCCTCCAAGTATGAAATATTCATCTTGTGGTGAAATGGTTATAGATGTACTATCAGCAGCTGCTAGAGAGTTTCCATCAAAGCGTATAAGATGTGAAAGGTCTAAATGTTACTGGTACTGGTGTTTTTCTAAACTGTGTCTGTGCCTGGCTGATGCCCTCTTGGATCAGAAAGTGTCAAATACAGAGACAGACAAATGGGAAGGAAATCAAAGAGATCTATGAGCATATACCCAACAGAACCAGCCAAGCTGAAATTGCACCCATTTGGCTTTTTTGTCGCTTGGCTGTGTTCATATCCTGGCTGTGGATTTTACATTACTGTGTAACCACCAGGCAGACAGACCAGCTACAAACCAGCCTAAACCAGCTAATATGGTCTTTCCAGCAGAGCATGGAATAGCGTAGCGCTTTCTCAAAAACTGGTCGCAGTCTGGAGCCCTGAGAATAGCATTATGCTAAAATCCAGAATAGCGTGTGACACATTGATACACTTTGTCAAGCAGGACAAACTAAGACAAAGTGCAGAATACAAAGTGGCATAAAATAAAGACAGATTAAATTGAAAGTGACGTGATTGTCAAGTATGGTAACCCATACTGGAAATGTGACCTTTGCATTTAACCCATCCCAAATTAGTGAACACACGCACACCCGGACCAATGGACAGCTATCACTACAGCACCTGGGAAGCAATTTGGAATAAGGTGCCTTGCTTGTGGCCACCTCAGTCGCAACCTGTCAACAGTAAGACACAAACCTGTGACCTTCGTGTACCAAAGATTATGCAGTTTTGCTCAAGTAAGGTAAAAAACAGCTTTTTGCTGATGTCGTTCATTCATTAATTCATAGGGGCTGTTTACACCTGATTTTTGTTGATCGGGTCACAAGTATACAATGCTAAAGACAGGTGTAAATGGTGTTCAAAACGTTTTAAGCTTGTCCACTTTTGACCACATTCAGAGGTAGTCGAAAACACATTTTACCACATTGCTTTTGTGGTGTAAACACACATGTGATTGAATGTGCTCGAGCAGCCACAAAAGACCGCCTTCTCTCAGCCTATTTATCTAATGTGATCATCATAATCATGAGTAAATTGTAAAAAGTGAAGCTGGATTTACTTAAAAATACTTTTTCTCAACTTAAAGGATTAGTCCATTTTCTTAAAAGAAAAATCTAGATAATTTACTCACCACCATGTCATCCAAAATGTTTATGTCTTTCTTTGTTCAGTCGAGAAGAAATTATGTTTTTTGAGGAAAACATTGCAGGATTTTTCTAATTTTAATGGATTTTAATAGAGCCCAATATTTAATACTTTACTCAACACTTAACGTTTTTTTTCAACGGAGTTTCAAAGGACTATAAACGATCCTAAACGAGGCATAAGGGTCTTATCTAGCAAAACGATTGTCATTTTTGACAATAAAAATAACAAATATACACTTTTAAACCACAACTTCTCGTCATGTAGATCTGGTCGTGATGCGCCAGCTGACCCCACGCAATACGTCAAGAGGTCACAGAGGAAGAACGCGAAACTCCGTCCCAGTGTTTACAAGCGTCTTGAAAGAGGACCGTTCCTACGTTGTTGTTTGTCAACTGATACTAATTAATGTCTTTGTGTCAGTTTATTGTGTAAAATGGTCCGCAAATGTGCATTTTATATATGCAACACGTGACCTCCCTACATCACTACGCATTTACGTTAGGTCGCGCTGGACCGTGTCAGGAATTTGGATACACAAAACACGAACCCAGATGCGGACGTAACAAAAAAAGGAATTTATTACAAAACAGGGGAAAAACAGGAAAACAAAACCCATGAGGGGGCAAAACAAGACAAGGGAAGACAACACTAAACAAACACTAAACTTAACAAAAACTAACAATAACTTTCAACACATTAAACAGATCAAGACTTAGATATACACAGAACTTACTGGAACCGACAGGGCATGAGACAAGCATGGGACAAGACGAACGTGCACTGGACAACAAACACAAGGACTCTTAAATAGGGAGAAAGTAAATTACATACACCTGAAAATAATCACGAGTAAGGGATTGGGGAAAAAGTGACGAGACCCGGGAAATGCGTGGTCGGAATAAACCAATACTACAACCACACATTTCCCACATAGAACATATGTACTGTCAGAACCCTGCCATGCTAAACTAGATCTAAATACCAACATGATCCGGCAGGATTCTGACAGACCGGACCTTGACGAAAAGTTGTGGTTTAAAAGTACATATTTTTTATTTTGATGGGCAAAAATGACAATCGTATTGCTAGATAAGACCCTTATGCCTAATTTGGGATCGTTTATAGACCTATGAAACTCCGTTGAAAAAAACTGTTAAGTGTTGAGTTAAGTATTAAATGTTGAGCTCTATTAAAGTCTATTAAAATGAGAAAAATCCTGCAATGTTTTCCTCAAAAAACATAATTTCTTCTCGACTGAACAAAGAAAGACATCAACATTTTGGATGACAGGGTGGTGAGTAAATTATCTGGATTTTTCTTTTAAGAAAATGGAATATTCCTTTAAATTTCCTTACTTTAACACCTAAAGGGGTGATTATCTTAAAACAAGACTACATTGTAAAAAAAAATTCTTTAGAAATCACAGTGTTACTTGCAGCTGGTTGCCGCTAACTTACTGTAGATTTAAATTTGTTATTTACTGGCAAGAGTTTTTCTGTTATTTTTTCTTCAGATTTTGTTTCCCAGAATGCTTTGCTTGATGCTGTTATTTTAGTTTTACTCTGTAAAGACAAAGACTTGTAAATGTTTAATATTCGTTTAACTTTGAACAAAATGTAATGTCAAGTTGTCATGACAAGTTATGATGTATTGGTTTATGTCAAGTTGTCATAACAAAGACATTTCAAACAATGTCATCTTTGCATTAAAACAACATATTTAAAGTTGTCATAAATGTGCATAAAACTACTTTCATGTTCATGACACATCTTGATTATGAAGGTGTCATGTCAGGCTTATGAACACCCCTTCAAGTAAAGTGTTAGCGTAAATTTTTTAAGTTAACCCAAATTTAACTTTGAACAATGTAGGAATTCATGCATGAACCACTAACTCTATAACAGAGAATATACATTACATTTCCATGTGGCAGAAAAAAACTTAAATCATCATTTAATCATCAAAATCATATAAAACTCTTCAAAGCAGCTAAGAATTGCTTTGAAGAGTCATGTGGAAACTGTCATGTCAGAAGACTTCTTTCAGGCACAAATGCCTGAATAATTGAGTGTATATTATGTTCTTTTCTGACATTTACGGAGGAGGTTCAGATGAGGTCTTTCTGCTGCATTGACTTTGTGTCTGTAGGGTAACAGGTATTTCCTCAACTGGAAAGACTTAGAATATAAAAGTAGCCCTGCAGATGCATACCAGTACATGTCCATGTGTTAAATATAACATATGAGTGACCTTGTCTGTGAAATCCAGGGTAAAGTATCATAATATAATTATAAGATTTGGAGCAACATTGATTTTAAACTTTGACATGGATTTACTTAGTCAATATAAAAAAAATCAAGGTTATTTTTCACAGAATGTTCTTTATAAAAGCATCCTATACTGTAAAGAAAACAGTAAATCACAAAAAAACATAACTTTAGCTGTGTTTTTACAGGCTGTGTAACATATAGGAAATGAAATGGCATGATAGAATCAAACATGAATTAGATAACTTATATAATTTATAGCTGTTTTAAATAGTTATGTTGATTTAAATGTAGGGATGCACCGATGTATCGGCCGCCGATATTTATCGGCCGATTTTTGATGAATTTGAAACCATCGGCATATCGGCAATAGCATGAGAAAAACAATCGGTATCGGCCTATTAATTAACTGCATAAAGAAATCCATTATATGTAAAAAAAACGAGTTAATGTTGTTAATAAAATAAATGCTGAACAGCAAAAACCACCTTTGAAGGTTGTCATGCTGTCTTATTATATTTGTTTTAGCTTAATTTGTGTCTCTCTTATTATGTTGGTCAGTTGAATGTTAATTAGATCAAATCCATTTTCAGTAAAAATAATTTGATGCAGAAATAAACTAGCAAATAGACCAACTGTATAGTATTGTATACAAGTGTTTAATATCGGTATCGGCATCGGTATCGGCCAGAAGTTGTCTGTTTAAATCGGTATCGGTATCGGTCCAAAAAAATCCTATCGGTGCATCCCTATTTAAATGTTTTAAAAACCAACACAAAACAATCTCAGTTAACAAATAAGCTGGGGAACAAAAGCAGTAGCTAATGCTGTTCAGTCTATTCTGTATTTTTTTTTTTTTGTTATTGGGGTGCAACATTCTGTGCTGCATTTCATTTAAATGGCTCCTGAGTGGTGCATCTTATGCGATTAAATGCAAGAACACGTTTTATGTGATCGACAGCAAGGCAGCTCACATGGATTTTAAACAGCTCATTACACTGGCTGCTTGTGATAAATGTTATTGTTTACCTTGTCCTTGTTTGAATATTATTTAAACTGAGCAAATTGAAGGCCACAAAAACTGGGTCTGCCCCAAAATATTAAGGCCATTTTAAAGCCCTTGATTATAAATGACAAAACACTGATTTATTTGCATTGCACTCCATGTGTCTACAGAAACTACATTTTCTAATTTAGAAGAGTGCTGAAACATTTGAAATGAGACATGAGTTTCTACAGACTCTACTGCACTAAATAGCAGTGCCGTGGATGGATAGTGCAGATTAAAGGGCGGTATCTCCTTCTGAAATCACAAGGGGAGCCAAATTTCAATTACCTATTTTTTTTAAAGCTTGCAGAGAATGGTTTACCAAAACTAAGTTACTGGGTTGATTTTTTTTCATGTTTCTATCTTGATAGAAGCACTGGGGACCCAATTATAGCACTTAAACAAAAAGTCAGATTTTCATGATATGTCCCCTTTAAAACCCTAAATCACTGCACTTGGTTCTTAAAGATTGTCTTCTACAATAGAAAATGTAGTATATTACATGCTATTTTGTGACAACAGGGAGATGATTTATGGTCAACCATGTGGTGTTTTAATCATAAAATGCTTAACAAATTGATTTCAAGGCATCACAAACAAAAGAGCCTCAGATTTAAAAGGATAGTTCACCCAAAAATGGAAATTCTGTCATCATTTACTCATGTTGTCTCATGTTGATACACAGAGGCGGCGCCAGGGAGGAGCTAGGTGGTGCTGTAGCTCCCCCTATAATATCCATAGCACCCGCCCAGCACCCCCAAGAAATGTCTGTAATATTTTATATGTTTATATTTTAATGTCATGTTTGAATAGTCTTTTTCATGTTGTTAAAAAAGGAATTAAATAATAATTTAAAAATATAAATTTTAGTGTAAAATAACAAGGCCCAAACAGGTGATCTTCTTTGGCCAATGGGCGCAGCGCCTGGTGAACCTTTGACCTTAACGCACGGCAGTTTGTTTTTGATAGCAAGTTTGGAAATTTAGCAAAGACCCTTAATTGCGACAACATCATTGATGCCTTCGCAATCAATCAAAAGTTGTGAAGACGTCTATGGTAAGTGCTTGATTTTCCCCAGCTGTTGGCTATTACAAATTGAATTAATTTGGTGGTTAAAGCAGCAGAAATCTTGGCTCTTCATAGTTACATCTATAATGCTCCAACCATAGGAATACTGCTGATTTATCATTAGATTAGTGTTGGTAACTGGCTGTGCGATTTCGTGATCTGAGCATAAGCGTGCACAGTTTCTGTTGGATTGTGTTGTTTGTTGCTCCGTTGTATTCAGGGCTTGACTGTGACAGAATTGTGAAATATTATTTTCAGAGGTTTACATTGGCAGTCTTATGTATATTGTATCTAGGGCTGCAGCTATCGATTCTTTTTGTAATCGATTAATCTAGCACTGAATCGATCGATTAATCGAGTAATCGGATAATTTTTTTGTGTGTTTTTAAACAACCAAAACAAATAATGCATAACGAAAATGACTTGGCTGTAAAATGTTCAAGCATTTGGCTTTTATTTCTAAAAAAACAGAGGTATTTGGCTCCAAGAAATAAGCCTATTTATTTCAATTTTTTACCCATTTAGTGTTTATAAGTGCCAGTGCCAACAATTAAACACTTTAATTTATTAATATGCACAACAGGTTTCATGCTGTAATCTAGCCCTGACATCAAAGTAAATATCTGGTTTATGTACATTTCTACACCTGCAGCATTTACCATTAGGCTTTTAACATATAATATATCATTTCTGGGGTGAGCCTATTTGCTATGGTAACAACCTGTGTGTATGCGCGCACGTGCACTTGTGTTTGTGTGTGTGCACGCGTTCTGTGCGTGAGGAAGAGTGACACCCCAGTCAGACGTTCAGTTGCTTCATTGCATTTTGGTACTGCAGAAATACATACATTACTTTTCAATAGAACGCTGCATTTGGTTTGCATCACTTGCATTGCGGTGCATTTTAGGTTAAGAATCACAACATCACATCCCGCTGTATACAGTGAATGCATGCTGAAATTATTGTTGCGTGGCTACATAAAAGTTTAAGCATATGTGATGCATTGCACGATCGGTCTGACTCGCGTGAGAGAGAATAACTTCCTTATGCTAAACTCCAATAAGACAGAGATTATTATTATTGAACAGAATATGTCAGATTACAAGTTGCCCATATATGATTGCACTGTGGTGCCGTTTTTTGGTACACACACCTGTAGTGCATGCGTGTGTGTGAAGGGGTTCTTTTTTAATCTATACTGTCCTGCAATTGAACGTGAATACGTTTACTACTTAAAAACATCAAAGCTAAACATCATATCTAGTCAAACCGCATAACGACATCGCTACAAATACAGTATGGGATTAAAATCAACGGAAGCTACGTTACCTTGTTTCATCGACGCTTGGTTAAACAGCAGTGGATGTTTTCGGTTCAGATGCTGAATGTAATGATAATGTAATGATCCCAAACTTTAGACAGTCTCTCTCTGCCGTTTATGGACATATTCGCTCCGCCATCGCGCCAACTAAATTCAAAATGTACCACGCGCTATGATGTGCTTCCTGAACATTGAACAACGGTCCGTGTGAATCAGATCTCGGCGCGTGTAGTGCGCGTCATAGGAATTTAACGAGGCTTCGAGGCAGAATTTTTGCCTCGAGGAATTTTTTGAATCGAGTAAATCGAGTAACTCGATGAATCGTTTCAGCCCTAATTGTATCTATAGCCCTTGTGTTGAATACTTTTACATAGTCGCGAAAGGAGTATAGGTCAGTTAATGCGGGCGTGTACGTTACGCGTGTATATAGACTCTTTTACTGTTTGTACACAATTACGACATGTCAACGTATGCACGCGCATTTTAGCAATGGAAGTATGGCGAGAATCAGCATTGAAGCAACACAGACAGAGAAAGTTATTTTAAAAAAAAGTTGACTTTATCAACATTTTCAACACAGCTACCAGATCCGTGTACTATAGTGGAGTGGATAGAAGACGTTAGCATATATACGTATATTAGTATACTATGTTAGTGCAACCAAACGCACAACCAGACATTTTGATTCTGGGAAACCGTTTTAATAAACTTTCTGAGTTGCTAACACGTTAGAACCAATGGGGAATAACACCACTTCTGTTGCCAAAATGCACGAGCAGGCTATTTGGTCACGGGGCCTGTAAAAGGGTCTCTTAATATATAAATAAATATATATATATATATATATATATATATATATATATATATATATATATATATATATATACCAAGGGTGGTCCAATGCGACCTCCATAATGAAACGCCCCCAAAATTCCAAGCACCTTCTCTTAAGTGTTGAGCATCCCCATAGCACCTGCATCAGAAAATCTCTGGAGCCGCCACTGTTGATACAAACCTGTATAAGTAAGTTTTTTTGTCTTTTTGGGTGAAATAACCTTTCAAGGTGATACACTTGGCGCTTTTCCATTGCATAGTACCCCACAGGTCACATTTTGGCTTGGTTAGCTTTTCCATCGAGTTTAGTAGCACTTCAGAGTGGGAGGGATTATAGGCGTGTCGTTATATTTGTGCTGCCTACTGTTGTGACATCATACAAGTGAGAGTGTCGTTGGCATGCTATACATTCCCATACATTCATTTGTGACCTGTCACGGAAACCAGTGACACAAGTCGGCAGCACAAGTTTCGAGAAAATGAGAAACAACGTTTTTTTTTTTTCAAAATTTGTGATTTTCGTTTTATTGCAGAATCTGTTAGTTGAGATCACGAAGAAGCCTCTCTATGTTTGAGATAGCAGTTTATGTATATTTAAAAGCGTACATTTTGCGGTTGAAATCGGCTTGTTTTTCCGGAGATTCTAGCGTGCAGCGGGAGTGTCATTGTCTGTGTGGTTATTTACATACTGTATAAGCTTGTGTTTTTGCCTCGCCCCCAAAGGGAACAGCGTGACTACTGGATAAGGATAGTTCGCCCAAAACTGAAAATAATGTAATTAATGACTCACCCTTATGTCATTCTAAACTCGGAAGACCTCCATTCATCTTTGGAACACAGTTTAAGATGTTTTAACTTTAGATTTAGTCCAAAAGCTTTCTGTCTCCTCTATTGAAAATCTATGTACGGTTTCCATGTCCAGAAAGGTAATAAAAACATAATCAAAGTAGTCCATGTGACATCAGTGGGTCAGTAAGAATGTGTTGAAGCATCGAAAATACAGTTTGGTCCAAAAATAGCAAGAATTCCGACTTTATTTAGCATTGTCTTCTCTTACGGCTCGAGCGTGAAGTCACGTGACTGTAGTGACGCGGCTGCCCTGTTCCTCAGACATGTTTGCTTAGTTTTATTTATTTTTTTCAAACTTATAGCGTGCGTCTACCCAGACTGTAAATGAACAATCAGCCACGTCCTACGTCAGCCACTCACTTTAAGGGGCGCCGCAGTCGGATGACATCAAAGTACCGCGGGAGCTCTTCAAGAAATCTTACGGAGTAGTTTCATTTCGACTCGCTCTCACAGTACTTTGACGTCTTGCAGCGCAGCATGAAGTCAAACTCATATAAGTTACACAGAGATCGTTGTATTCTTTATATAATTGGCTACATGTTTTGTCTATCATTATTTTCCATGAAGTCATTGGCTGATGGAACGAGCGAGCGATTGGTAACATCTCTTAAGGACTTCACGTTTTCGACGGTGCTGTTTTTGGATTATCTTTTATACTACCTCCCTATTTTAAATACAAAATTTGAAGGCGGGTTCATGTGTTTAAGGGAAAGTAAATACCGGAGTGTAATCTGATATACCCTTACATGTTACGATGTAAATAGTCCTCAGAAATCTGATGTATACAATAGAATATATCTACAGTATATTTCACGGATTATACACATTTGTGGACAAAAATCATTGGATGATTCACACATCTGAAACAGACTGGATTCAACTTGTGATCCCCACAAAGGTAAAAGTCCTGTTTATTTTTTCATGTTGTCATTCGGACTTCTGTCATAAAATACTACATATGATGCTAGAACATCTGTATCTCAGAACGGCTTTACAGGGGGTATGGCTTAGCTAAATGAGATGTAAATGAGCCCTATTGTCTCTCCAGGCAGGGAAAAGGGAAAAGTGTTAACTTTTTTCTTTCTCAAATTTCTCAGCATTCTCTTTCGTGAATGTGTTACATTCAAATGGCCACAACTTCTCCAAATCTTATCAGATTTCCATGTGTTACACATCGTTGGAAAGCTTAGAAACTGCACTTTCAGAATCTGTGAATAACTCAAAATGCCCCAGATCCGACATGTGTCACTACTTTCCGTGACTGGTCACATTTGTCAGTCCGCCACAAAATAAAAATTGACTACGACAAATAAATGTTTGCACATCGCGTTTATCACTCCTCATGTGATACAGACCGACTTGTGGCGTCAGCCTTCGTGCTCTGCTGAGCCTGATTTAAGTTGCAAAATGTTGTGCATTTTCGTGTCGCGGATGTGCCGCCACAAACGGCAAAGAAAACACTGGTATGGTGTTCCTGATTCTTAACCTGTGGATGTTTTTCACTGCTAAAAGGGAGTTTGGAAACTTACAACAAGCACAAATGACAACAGGTTTGCTCGAGACAGCGCAAGCACAAAGGTAAGGCTAATCTTGCATTTATCATAACGTTCGTCACGATTCTCTCAGACCAATCAGTGATCTTCAGTGTTTACATGTCACGTTTAGTATCAGCTCAGCTCGCTTGGAACTCCAACCGAGGTGGTACAAAAAAAGTATTGGGTCTCTCCCTTTCTCTCTCTATCTCCATTTCATCCTAAAAAACACCTTCAGACTATTTTCCAGCATGACATTTAAATCAATATTAATCGCAATGTTTACATTCGAAGCCAGCTAGCTCTTTAATTTTACTCAAACAATAACAGTTCATCTCTGTATAACCCCAATATAGTCAAGCATGGCAGAAAAAACTGGGACTAGAGAATTTGTAAATGTGAAAAATGAACCAGTGAGCGCAGACACTTGCTCAACAAAACTGAAACAGTAGTTCATAAAATAGTTGCCAGCAAACAATGAAATGGGGTTTTGGGAGCCAAGTCTAGCAGTGCGTGTGTTCCTGGCACACTGATCTGTGTGCTCATGCTGGCGACAGAGGTTTGAATTCAATAACAGAGAAATACTATGGTTCAAATACCGTTTTTCCTGTTAGCAACAATGGTACAACGTTTAACCATAGGGTGAGTAGAATCAAATTGGATTACATTCAAACTTGGGTCCCCTGTGAGTACTTGGACCTGAATACAACTCAAATGTGGCAGTGACATGGATCACTGTGCCTCCTAATTGGTATGGTTCCGCTTCTTCATTTTTTCAAAATGTGCAACGTTTTAGTTAACAACCAAATTCACCTTTAGTTTTTACATCGCCTAACTGAAATGTAAAACCACTTTCTGGTAAGAAACATTCAGAGCATTTATAAAATGATACAGCACATGAAACCTTTCCAGTTCTAACACCTGTGAACACTTCACACTGACACATGTTCAGCTTCTCTTCAAGTAATTACCAATCAAACCCACTTCAATCCCTGTTAACAATAAATCCTAGTTTCAGTGTGTGTGAGTGCACTATTACAGCTATCACAGCTTCAGCTGGTATCAGCTCTCTCGTCCTGTCTGACTGTCCATTCTATTCATCCACAAATCACAGCTTACAGGACACTGCTGAAATGAAGAGAAATCTTTAGAGGTGTATGGCAATAACAGTGATCAAGTTCAGGTGTTCACTACCAATCAGAGCGAAACAGAGGGACAAAAACATGTTTTATCAGCTCAACTCCTGTGAGAGAGAAATTCAGAGCAGAGCAGCAGGTTGGGTGGAAATATCATGAAACCGATCAGTGAGCTATAGACATTATCCTGAAACACTCCAGCAGTTTCTGCTCTTCATTTCCTATTCTTCAAACACACAATGTGCCTGATAAAGGGAATGTTATGCAGGGATAATTTATAGGCACAACAATCATCCGTGTTTTTAAAATGATAAGAGATGAAAAACCATTGAAATATAGCAACATTGAAACACATTCGCACACAAAGTTATTACTTGTTCATTTATTTCAAAATTACAAATGAGCTTGGGACTAATTAAATACTAGCAAACATCACTAATAAACAAAGAAACAATATATTGTATCATTTGCCCATTTTAAATCCAGGGTGCATGATTTTTAAGTCGGGCCAAGTACCAAAACACACCTGTAGCCAATCAGCAGTAAGGGCGTGTCTATAGTCAATTTCAGTAATCAACATTGGCTTTCAGAGATCATGCACCCCGCCTTTAAAGCCAAAGAGACATCATTAAAGTTAAACACATGATATCTTGTCTCATGCCTACAACATTCACACATCATTAACTCTTTCGCCGCCATTGACGAGATATCTCGTTAATCAAGAGAAAACGCTTCCCTGCCAATGACAAGATTTTCCGTCTTTCCGCAATACCGCTATTATAAGCCCTTACGCAACTTTTTTAAACCTGGAAGTATTGCCCTATGGCAAGCGGCTGCATGTCCGTGTCTGTTTTAAAGATCGCTCTGAATGGGATCTCTATGAAAAGTCTGTCACAAAAATGGAATTATCTTTGCTTTTTGCTCAAAATGTGTTTTTTTGCAGAAACCTACCTATATTCAAAAGCTGATTACAAAAGAACCACTGAAGGTAGGATGAACGTTTTTTTGTTTTTGTTTGTTTGAAAGCAGAGGGTCTGTTCTTTCATTTGGTATATTGTTTGTTTATATATTTAAAGAAGAACATTTTCTGGAAGGCATTAAACTTTGGGGGAAATAATGAAAAACGCTGGCACTGGCTGGCAACTTTTAAAAAAAAAAAACGCTGGTGGTCAAAGAGTTAAAGCTCAGTGTGACAAGCGGCACAATCTACAAATTTTACTCAAACCTCACTGTTGACCTTTGGCTAAATGTAACCTACACAGTGTGAGTGTCAACAGCCATTAAGTCAAATGCCTGCTGATGCTACTCGACTCAAGTGCTGTTCTCAGATCAGTTCCACCATTATGAAGACTCTCAAACCCACGATGCTTCAGTACTGACAAACACTCGACGATAAGAGATGAGAACTAATGATAGAAGAGGAGATCTGTTATTTATTTCACATGCAACTTTCTTATCGAGTATGTCATTGGTTTTGGAACGTTATACTGCCACCTACTGTTGTGGATGCAAGTTTTCAGGCACACGCGAGGGGCAACCTTCCGATCTCTCTGATGAAGCCAATATGTAAGTGACTTAAACTGCAATTCAGCGACTGGCCGCTTGAGGCTGGCTCCAAAAGGGAATCAATTCCCATAGACCTCCATGTTGAAATGCCCAAATGTACAGTAGAAATTATATGTTTAAAGCTGAACTTTATTAATGGTGTTATTAGGCTAAAGATGCAGTTAACACACACTGAGTTTTGAGTTTGTAAGAGTGGTGTTGTTTCTGTCACCAAACCCACTGGTGTTATACGTCTTAGACCCTTGAAAAATAGAGCACAAATCACATAAAATATTTTTATGAAGCGTTTGTGTAGTTTGTAAGCTTGAGAGGATGTAAGCTTTGTGCTCTGCCATCATAAGAACAAGAACCATTATTTTTTTAACATATCATTTTGGTTCCAAGCAGACTCATTTGGACAAACGCAGCACAGTCAGCAGAGGATTTGCAGCACAATGAGAGTGAAGTGACTTTCTGCATACTGATAAGTTATCATCTTCAACCGTCACATGTACTGCTCTGAGATCAGCTCAGCTGGAAAAGATTTCAGACTGTTTTGGTCTGAAAGGGCTCTCAAGGAAGTGAGAATGGGAAACTGGAGTTTGTCCTAACCATGAACAGTATGAATTATGTATCTGAGAAAACTATATGTGGAAGAGAAATCCGCTTTGACTTTCAGGGATGATGGTTAAATTGAATCTTGGTTTCTTTTTCCCTGACCTTTCTCTTATCAGATGTTTCTCACATTAATGCATATTCATTTAAAAACGCATTACTTTTGCTATGGTTATGCGTGGAATTTTTGATCCTCGAAAACAAGGACTTTTGTAAACACTGCAGACCCTTTTTTAGTTTAAAACTCTGGGATTGTGCTGCCTTGTTTTTGGAACAAAATAGCATGGCTGCTCACATTTGGGTCTTAAATGGTCTCTGGATCATTACCACAGACGGTAAAAAATATGGACGTAGTGTCAGTGACATCACCCATAGGTTTGTAAAGAGCTTTTTGAAGCTAATAGTAGGCAGTGCCTGCCATCTTGGCCACACATCACCAGGCTTCACTCTCGGATAACCGAAAATGGGTAAAGAGGCAGGACGTGGGTGAAGCTGAAGTGGCTGGTTTCACGCCCACCTAGCTCGACTGTAGTGGCAGCAGTGGCAGTTCACCTGTCACTCAAGTGGCCAGGCCCTTAATTATGCAGAAATTTAAGGCTTAATTTAATTTAAACAAATGAGTTACAAAAAAATTCACCCCTCACAGTTGTCATGAAAGGTTAGCTATATAGACCGAAAACACTTTTTGTACCAGGCTGTAAACACATTATTTTCTGCTCTCAAGTTGGGCATTTTAACATGGGGGTCTATGGGAATGACTCCCTTTTGGAGCCAGCCTCTAGCTGTCAGTCGATGAATTGCAGTTTAAGTCACCTCCGTGTTGGCTTCATCAGAAAGATCGAAAGGTTGCCCTCGACCATGACGTATCCTTTCCTGATGTGTCAAGCACCATTATGCTACTGAAAGATGCCAATGACCATCGAGATAAGCTGCATGCGTTTACTGACTTTGAGTTGTTACGCTGTTTTTAAGCACACTGACACACGTCACAAACTATCAAAACATGGGCATACTGTAAGTACTATGATTAACACTTTTGCTTTAAAGTGACAGTGTGTAATTTTTATTACATTAAACGGTTTGCACCCTAAATAGTGCCACCACAATACTGCCACAGATTGTGCTATATGAATTTATTTTTAATATGTATCCCAATGGATATATAGTTTTATAAGTGAAAATTAGAAGTCTTCAACAAAACCAGAAGTGGCATTTTAACACATGTTTTACTGTGGAATCAAATCTAAGTTTAAACGAAGTGTGAAAACAACCATATTGTTCTACAAAGGCTTATTGGAATTTCATACCTCTGCCTAGATTTCTTACTTAAACATATGTTCCTCCTGGTACATCATGTTGCATCTTTCGGTTGGAGTGTCCACTAGATTTTCAGTGTTATAAGGCACACAATACGAAACATTAGTGGCATATATTATTCAGTTCATGCTTTTGTGACTGTGACAGATAAACGTCTAATGTTATTACTGTCAGAAATGATCGTGTTCGACCAAAGTATGTCAAGCAAGGCTTTGAACCGGTTCACGGAACGAAAACTAAAACCTAGAAAATGCAGTAAAATGCTGTAAATCGCATTTGACCCATGATCCGTACAGATAAAGACCCACGGTTCGGCTCCCATGCAATTCACGGATTAATACGCAAATGTAAATAGGGTGAAAGTTGATCATTTGCACGTGTTTCAAAGGCTTGCATATGTTAACACTTAAGTGATTTTAAACAATTTAACCGCTAAAAGACGCTAAAGTGAGCAATTTTCTGTACGCACATGCGGTTGAATGTGTCCGGGCCAACTCCGCCCTTCAAAGATCAGAAATCTTGATGTATAAACTTGAGAGTTACGCTACTGTGTCTCATACTGTAGTCCATTAAAATACATTAAACAAGCACTGAAAAACAACGTAATTTTCACTTTATGTGGAGCGACTGTTTATGCTGCATCTTCTTCCCGAAGCGCTGTTTGGTATTCGTCCTCCGTCTATGTGTGTGCGCGTGTTTAAGTGCACTCAACAAATGTAGGCATGTCAGAATTACAGTTATGCCGCTTACATAATGTAGCCTTTTTTAATGTTTGATGACAAGATAGAGACTTAAGTAAAATTATGTAGACTAATAATTTAATTTTAATGTCCTAATGATCAGCCTACTTATTTGTATGTCCCACAGCTGACATGGAACGTCATGAACGGTTCAGGAACGTCAATTTTAGGGTTGAACCGAAAACCGGACACGTTAAAATACTGTTTCTGTTCGAAATGAACCATTTGGGAAAAAATTCTGGTTCAAAGCCCTGATGTCAAGAACTTGTTGTTTACAGGAAGCATAGTGGCGACTTACAAAAGGTACAATAATGAATAATCAAAATACATCTATGTTTAAGTCGGCTGTGTTTTATTAAATTAAAAGCGTAAGGACAGTGTAAGTCACTTAGGCATGCCACACATCTCCATGCATATGACCTTAAATAGAAACAAATGACACAATTCTACTTAACAAACACAATCAGGTTTTCTATTTCATCAGTCTGCTTCAATATAGACAGAAACCAAATGCCTCTATTGGACATTTCATTGAAATATGCAGCGGCATGTACCTGGTATTTTGTACAATTATTGTAAAGAATTTTTGTTAGAGATCAGATTTAAAACGATGATCAAAATATACACCAAGTTTTTTTTTGTTATTGGATCAGGGGATGCTTTAGTGTTTTATATGTTGAGTAAGAGTGCCACCTAGTGGATAATAGCTGAAATGTGGATTACTGTAAAAACTCGTCACGGACAGGAAAGCTTTTTTTCTTAATTGACGAGATAACTTAATGGTGGTTAAATTCTTGCCTGGTTGCCTAATCCGCACAGTGGCGATCCATGCTCACCCTCTCCCTTTATTTTTTTGGAAACCAAAACATTCTTATTTCTTTTAAACAGTATTTGTTCAGGGCAACACACGTACGTCCGATAACACCGTCTATAGCTGAGCATCGAACACCAGTCAACTCTGAGCGACAATACAAAATAAAAGAAAATGATCTCTATTTTCGGCCTATATTCTATATTCTATATCAGGCCGCTTCCTCATTTCATCCTACCACTGGGTTATACATCAGGATGTAGTAAATATTTACTGTAAATGTTTTTAATCATGTTTCATGTATGCTCCCATGACATTGTTTTAACTGGCTGGCTATTGAAATTAAATTATTGCACATAAAAGGGAAGAAGTCACATCACTGCGTTCAAAAAAAAAGTGGAAACAAAGTTTAAAACTTTCATCACCATGTGAACAGACTGACATTCTCACTAAAGCAAAAGCATATAAAATGCTCATGTGGACTTATCATATGTCTGGGCACTGAATACTTCAGGCTGTGAGAGATTGTTGGGTCTGAAGGCTGCTGACAGAGTGAACATAAAAACTAGCATGAAATGGAGCAAGAGTGTGGAATGAAAATATATACATTAGACAAAAACTGAAGAAAAGACAAAGAATAAAACAGCTACTTCAATGTAAGCCAAGCCGTTGAGACCTTAGCTGAAAGTCAGGCTTTTCATTAAATATGTATAATAGTTTTGAGAGGAAATAAGTTACTTTAGCAGTTTGAGCTATAGAGTGCATGCAATGCCCTCCTTTTGAACTTTGTGACTAAAGCTCTGAGTAGGGTCTTTTTTTTAAGTGTACGCAATAGTGTTGGCGATATGCCCCATTGTCACTTGATTGGTGGACAACAAGAAGCTGATTTACTTAAAGGGCAACACTGTCATGACCGCAACCTTCTTAAAGGTCTCGTTCTTTCTGATCCCATTTTTTAAACCCTAGTTAGTGTGTAATGTTGCTTTAATAGCATAAACAATACATGTAAAATGATAAAGCAAATGAAAACCTTTTGTGCATACGGATAAGGCTTTCGTTTAGTTAATGTGCACGTTTAATGGGTCTGCACATGACGCACACATCTTGAGGGACAACGCACTTGTCAATGTGTGAGAGGAGGGAAAGCTCTCATTCGTCATCTATTAGCTGCCGACAATGTGAGTTTGTAACCATAGCAATGGAAATGGCATCTTAACTATCAATGTTGTTAACCGCATACTGTACGCAAGGACGTGCATCATCTACGCTAAGCATAGCTGCGTCTTGTCATAGTGTTAGATGGTGCAACAGGCATACTTTTTCACAAAGCTGGACGTAATTAAGCCAGACGTTGTGCAACTTTTTTACGTCGAGCTGGTACGACCGGCCCCTGAAGCTCTTCACTGAGAACAGACAGGCAGGTCGCGGCACTCTCAAAGACGAGAGCACTTGAAAAGAAGGATGGAGATACAAAAAGAAAAAGAAACTGAAGTGAAGAAAGAAGAGCAGCACTCGAGAGAGAGAAAAGAACAAGAGTGCTTGAGAGAAACATGCAGATGTCGAGAAGGATACAAAGAGAAATTTAAGAAATAAAAGTAAAGAAAACATATGAAAGTCTCACAAACAAAATTTACAACTATTCAGTCGTACACTGCCACAATTAATAAACTTCTCCCCACAAGCACTTGTCGTGCTTTCTTAAATAATGTATTGGAAGCAAACATTGGCAAGCCACATTTTGACTGCTCAGCAAAATAAAAATAAAAACTAATATGCTGCAGACATCAGATTAATGTAATTAATCATGAATGTAACCAGTCTCATTATTTATTTCAAGTTCCTGAGCTATTTAATTACTTCATATAGTTGTGAACAAATATTGTATGTACAAATACATCTTGACAGATTGGGTCATGAAGGCCATGAAGCTGCTGGCGGTTAGCCGATTGCCAACGCTGCACTGTCTGTGAAGAGCACAATTGTTACATACACCTGGCCAAACTTGCCCAATGGCCTACTAATCATCCCCATATCTACTAATTGGCTATATCACTCTACACTAATAAGCTGGTGTGTGGTGGGCGTTCTGGCGCAATATGGCTGCCGTCGCATCATCCAGGTGGTGGTTGAGAAGATTCCCCCATTCATATGTAAAGCGCTTTGAGTGCTGCAGAAAAGTGCTATATAAATGATACGAATTCAAATATAATAATATATCAATATATATATAATCAAGATGTTGAATAATTCATAAATAATTCACACCCGAGGAGGTAATGTGGCCAAGACGCGAAGCTGAGGCTGATGGGGGGACATTTCTGGCATTAATTTCGATGTTTTAACACACAAACAGCAGATACTGGACTATGAATGATATCAGTTTATCGGTATCAGTTTATTCAAATCATTAAAGATCTTTTTCTGACTTGGTCAGTGCAGGGTGTGTTTGTTCAGAACATTCTGATCCTTCACGGCTCACACATAAATGCTATCGGTTCGTGCAAGGGCTCGTGCCCAAAGAGGAGGGGATTTCAATGAACAAGAAATATGAGGGAATGCATTAAAAACACAAAGTCGTTCATTTAAAAGATTTGTTCATAAGACAAATGCAGTACGTAACACCACCTTAAATTAAGTGTACTACATTTCTTCAATCAGAACAAACTTCTCCATATGCTGTTGCAGTACTTTGAATCATAAGATCGGTCTGCGTAGTGCAAAACACAAAACACATTTTATAGAGGTAATTTTCATAGACCTTTAAGAGTTTAATGTGCTGTGTAGGAGCTAGAGTAAAGTGCGCAGTTAGAGTAAACAGAAGGAATATCATAGCCTGGCTCCGCCCTCCTACGTGCTTCCGCTTATTTTCATTTCGCTTCAGTACTGCGTCTGGGACTACTGTGTAGAGTTTTGTTTTCTCCTGCAAAAATCTGCAGGTCCAATCAGCGAACAGAAGGGGGTGGCTAAGAACGATGATGTCGAGGTCGTGCATCAGTTTGAATTGTGGTTCAGTAATGGCAGCGGAGAAAGACGTGAGAAAAGCTATTCGGTCCGTTGTTGCAAAACTGCCAAATATACAGAAGTTAAAGCCGGAGCAAGAACAATGTTTGCTAAGTTTTGTTGGTCTGATCATTCGGACTTGTTGTTTCTGGCCGGTTTCGGCACATGATATACGTAACGACCACACGTTAGCGATTGGCTATGGCAGATCCTGAGTGACTCTGGGCAGATCCAATAGTTTTAAACTTCAACAGAGGACCCTCATTAACAGAAGTAACGCTTTGCAATGGAGCGTGGCCAGACTCTCTGTACAAATGAAATGAATGTACGAGAGTCTGGTTGGACCAGGCTAAGCATATCATCCCATAAACAAACTTTTAAAAAACACTGCATGCGAATCTTGCTTAAACATACGAAATTCTGTTTCCAGAAAAACTTCTTGGTAATCGTTGTCTAAATAGCAAACACAGAGCTGCTGTGCTTGAAGAACAATAGCATTCATCAAGTTTTAATCAGCGGGCAAACAAAACAACTCTAGACAAGAAAAATGAGCTCTCAAAAGCCTGTTTGTCCAAATGTATTCAGTATTACATAAAAAGTTGTCTTCTGCTATTTGAGAGCAGATGGATTCTTTTTACTTTGCCCACTGAACTTCTCAAATCCATCACATTTTTACCTCGCCTCATTACTGTACATGGGACTTCTTAAAACCATTTAAAAAAGACAATAAACACAAGTAAATCATCTTATATCATTCACAAATCAGCATTAAAGGGCACTTACTATGCAAAATCCACTATTACCAGGTGTTTGGACATAAATGTGTGTTGGCAGTGTGTGAACCTAACCACCAAACAATAAAAAATCCACCTTCTTCTTTTTTAATCCCCATTAAACCAAAGCAATCTCATCAGACATGCATGCCATTTTGATTCTCTTCTTAACTCTTTTCCCGCCATTGACGAGATAACTCGTCAATTGAGAGAAAACGCTTCCCTGCCAATGACGAGAATTTCAGGCTTTCCGCAATACCGCTACTATCCATCAGGTGGATAAATTCCGCAACTTATCCAACCCGGAAGTAGCGCCTCACTTGAAAGAGAAAGAACTCCATGTATGTTTTAAAGGTCGCACTGCATCTGATCTCTATCAAAAGTCCTTCACAAAAATGGAATTATCTCAGCTTTTTGCTCAAAATTGGGTGTTTTTGAAGAAACCTACCGATATTTGAGAGGTGATAAAAAGGTATAAGGTATGATGAAACCTTTTTTTTTTTTTTTGAAAGCAGAGCGTCTTTTCTTTCATTTGATATATTGTATATATATTTTTAAAGAAGAACATTTTCTGGAAGGCATTAAACTTTTGTGAAAATCATGAAAAATGCTTGCGCTGGCTGGCAACTTTTTTTAAAACGCGGTTAATGTGATGTCACACGGATAAAGCCCCTACGGCCACTGACTGACTGGTTAATTTTACCCAAAAGCTTTTCTAAATGTGTTTGTTAGCATGTTGTAGCGCCAATGCAGCTAAATATACTACTGTCTCAGACTGTTTTCACAGAAATCAGATCTATTTTAAGCAAAAGCACTTACCGTCTGTTGGTAAGGGAGTGAGGAGTTGTAGCTCACTTGCATTTAAAGGTAAAGACATGAAAACAGTGTTTTTTGCTCTCACCCAAATAGGGGCAGTTGGACATGCAATAACAAATTTTCTGTGTGGTATTTTGAGAAGAAACTTTACCGTAGAGGTTTTCTCAGGTTCAAATAAATGTACCTGACATGAAATGACTCAAATAACTTTTTTTTGCTATGGGCAATGTGGGCGAACGCCCAGGGCGCAATCACTGTGAGGGCACACGAGCGCCCTAAAAAAAAATTATATCAAAACAGTTTTCTAGACTACCGCTCATTTCCATGTCAAGTTAGTGCTGAGATACACAGGTTGTGTGCGTGTCAGAAGAGGCACGGGGAGGGGGGCAGGGATTCAACTTGTGACTGCAAGTCCCTCGCTCGCCTTAAGGGGGCCGAGGAGGGATTGACTGATCCCAGGCCAGAGGCCACATGACACAAACTGCTGCGTCTGCTTCCAAATAAATTGCATTTTTCATTCCTAAAATTAACATAGACCCATATACCTATGAACATGTAATTAATTGGGTAATGTGACAAAAAAAAAGTATAGTCATCTACGTGACTCACGTCACGTGACTCCGGTTGATTGACGGACGAACGGACGTTGTTGTTGGCAAATTGTAATGCAAAGTTAATGATGTCGAGTCTTCATCATCATGGATCAAATTAAAAGACCAAATAAGCCATCAGTTGCCCAGTTCAGAAAAAGAAGATGAGGAGAAACGGGCAAAAGATAAAGGTATGCCGATTTCTATGAGTGACGACATGAGTGACAGTAGGAAATAGGCTATTTATATTAGCCTCGCTCTCTTGCTAATTTGTTGATATTACCCACAGAATACGACTGTATTTGGTTTTAGTTTTGCTGAACTAGCAACTATTAGATTTGAGGCATCATGTCATGCAACTAAATTCACCCATAGGCAACAGTTTGTGCAAATTCACACAGACCTCCTGACTTTGTAATTTTTTTCTCTGTTCTTGTTACCTTTTTGTATTTAAGATTATAAATAATAAAATAATACATGTTGGTGGCAGGGTTTGGGGGTAAATCTTTTTTTTCTGGGACGGTCAAGGGATGGTTCGCCCAGGGCGTAAATCTAGCCAGGATTGCCACTGGGTCCATTTATTTTCTTTTATTATCTGGCGATGACACAAAGTTAACCGTTAAAATGTGCATTCAAAATTGATTGACAGGTCTGTCTCGATGAAAATAAACCTACTACCAGCCACACGATCTCCCGAGCATTCTTGGCGAACATTCTTTGTCTGTTCAACAAAAACACATTCGTTTAAATTACCCAAGACCTGATGACACCTGAGGCCCACATGAAACTTTTAGACCGTTGGGTTTTTGGATCTGAGTGGACCCATGAGGATCTCTAGTTTACAGACACTTTCTGGGCATACCTAAGACTTCTTGTAAAAATTTGCATAATATGTGCCCCTTAACAGACAGTTCGCCAACCACATCAACCCCCTTGTAAGGGTCAGAAAAGACTATGGCTTGAAATAAATATCAAAAGTTAGACAAAGTTTTTTTTAAGAGAACAGCATTCACTCTCTCGTTGGTTCTGGACTCGGCACAGTTGATTTTAAATGTCCAATCAGCACGAGGTGTTAGACGTTTTCCAGGTGATGGATGAAGCTACAGTGGAGCTCGGACTAACTCAGTGACAAAGTTACTTTCTCAGACAAATGACTCTGATCTACAGCACAAAATGGGAGTGAATTAATGTGTAGAATAACAGCAGTGACTGGTGGATGCGATACAGTGATCAAACACCAAAGTAAGTGAAAATTCTTCAGCCTAATTAATTACATAGAAACTTCACACATTCTCATATTTAGTATTTTGCTTGGCTTCTTTTACAATTATTTCACAGTTACTGTAGTGCCACTATAGACCTTATTAAGCCATCAAAACACAGAAAATACATTATTTCACAAATTTTCACATGACAAAGAACTTCAGAAAACATATGACCTATTATGAGATAAAAATAATTATGTACATAAAATCTCTTCTGCATAATAGCCTGTTGATTTATTTTTTTAAACTAATAGTCCCATAAGATTATATTTTATGACAACAAGGAGTGAGGTCGATATCATTGACACACACTTAGTAGAGTGTTTGCCATTTAAGTATGCAGCCAATATATCTCAAATAAATCATAATCACTCTTTCCTTCTATGAAGTACTGTGGTGTTACTATGGTATAGTGATGGTATGGTAAATGCAGTATGGTCAAAATAGATCAGTCTTATTGATAGCTGAGGATCAGACACTCACTCTCAAGAAAATATAATACCAGACACCCAATACCTCTCACATTACAAGCTACTGGAAACATCACAGTCATGTTCCTCTGTGGTATTTCTTCTGATGTAATCTGATGTCAGGCCTCCATCACCCATCCCTGCTTCTTACTTTCTATTTTTTAAAAGGAAACCTCAGATTTCCTCCTGGCTATTTTGAATCTATGATTCAGCTTCTAGTTTTGGTATCAGCGGGAGGCAACAAAGATGGTGGTCTCAATCAATAAGAGCAGATCACTTTAAAATTCAACAAGAGAGACTTAATTATGAAGAAACTTGAGGTTTGTGACATCAAAAAATGCAGACCTTGACTATTAGTGCCCTCCCATCCATCCAACAAATTGAATCATACTCCAGCCTTTATCATGCTTCAACCACACACGCAGCCATGAATAAACACACTAAAGGTCACTTTGTTTACTTCAACAGTGTCACACTGCTGGTGCCAAAGCTTTGATAGCAGGGTTGAATTCACAGCAAGCAACACATCAGAAGAATAACCCATATATGATGTCCTAAATTCTGACTTTTGCACACAAAATAGGGCTTTTGCAAGAACTGCATACAAGACGTGACTCTCAATACTCTAGTAAGCATGTACATAGCACACCATAGTTGTGGTAGAATTAGCCTAACCTAATTGAACAAGCTCATTTTTTAGACATTGAAATACAATTATATTAATAATAAATAAAATATAAAATTGCCTCAAGGTGAGAAGGAATGGCGCCCATAACTTTTTAAGTCCGTGGAGCCTGGGTTCCTTATTCTGCACATGCAAGGACACCTATTGTGCATGCATGGGAGAAACTGGTCTCTCGAGGAGAGGAAAGCTGTTTTAAAAGCAGCAATGACAGGTAACCAGTAATCGTTTTCTGTGCCCCTCCTCTCTCATACCCATTTCAGTTGGAAACTGAAGGCCAGACGATTAAATAGATGTGCCGGGGCTAACACCATGGGAGGAAGTTTCTCCTTGACACGTGCCTTTTATTATTTCTTACAGTACTGTACAGTGTATGCTGCCATATTGCTTGATTATTTATTACAATAAACTGTTTTATGGCTTTTAGAATCTATACCAAATTATCAGCCATTTAACTTTATTAATTATCTATCCAGGGAGCGGTTTAGAAAAGTAAAATGTACATTTATTTCCTTTAAAGGGACACTCCACTTTTTTGAAAATAGCCTCATTTTCCAGCTCCCCTAGAGTGAAACATTAGATTTTTACTGTTTTGGAATCCATTCAGCTGATCTCCGGGTCTTGCGCTACCATTTTTTCATAGCTTAGCATAATTCATTGAATTTGATAAGACCATTTAGCATCGCACTCAAAAATAACCAGAGAGATATTTTTCCTATTTAAAACTTGACTCTTCTGTAGTCACATTGTGTACTAAGACAGGCGGAAAATTAAAAGTTGTGATTTTCTAGGCAGATATGGTTAGGAACTATACTCTTATTTTTGGCGTAATAATCAAGGACTGCTGCTGTAACATGGCTGCAGCAGGCGTAGTGATATTATGCACTGCTCGAAAATAGTCCCCTTGGTTACATTCAATAGCAGGGGTCTATTTTCAGGCACTGCGTAATATCATTGCTTGAAATGGGCTTCGGTTTTAAATAGAAACAGTATCGAAACGTTATTTTTTAGCGTGATGCTAATGGTCTAATCAGATTCAATAGATTATTACAAAAACTGTAAAAATCTAATGTTAAACTCTAGTGGAGCTATAAAATAAGCATATTTTCAAAATGGTGAAGTGTCCCTTTAACTGTATGAGTTTTAAAGTGCATTTCTAGTTTTATATTCAAAATCAAAAGTGGTGCAACACACAAAAAAATTATAATAAATGGAATCAACAAACTCAAGATTAATTCCACACTGGAATTCTGCCTGGAACCATGGCAGCTTTGAATGGTCAAGGACCACCCACGTGGCCATATGACTGACACGTAAAGCAAGCAATCATGTTTTGCTCTGTGCTGCGTCACATTTAGGGGCTTGGACCACAATAACAGACCAGTAGTGTCCAACCATCATTCACGACCGTCACAAACACGTTAAAATACCTTGCATACTTTTAAACATGCAACGTTTATTCGGTTTTGATATACCATATTGTCGCTGATGTGAACTGAAAGCTTTCTTCTTCGATCAGACGGCTTTGTGTTGTTTCTGGGCGGACCGTTAAACTCATCCAGAGGACGACTTCAAAAAAGTTTCCATATGCATCAGGCATTCAGTCAATGGTCCGTGGGCGTGACTGAGTCTGAGGCTAAGACTAGCACAACCCTAACCCAATTCTTATTTAAGTGCAAAGAAAAGCCCACATAACTTTAACGGGTAAGCGGACAGATATGAATGAGAAAGCCAAAATGATTTATAAAACCTGACACAAACATTTGCAGAAATTTGGCTCTTATGAGTATAGTCATAACTGAAATCTTAGTACATTCTGAAAAAGCTCGGGGCTTTGGGAGGCTGGAAATAGAAATCAATATAAAGATCTCAGTGTTGACACTTTTCATTAAAGTACACATTTCTGGGAAGAGGAAATAAATAATAGTTATGCATTTAGCAATATTATTAATTTCCCAAGATAGCCATCAACATTCTACACCAACAGCCAAACACTTGTAAAGACACATTCGTCAGACATGCAATAGCTTAGTTTTTCCTTTTATAATGTGCCTCATTTTTCACCCATAGTAAAACATCCATCATTTTTATGACTGTCACATTCACAATAATGGTGAATTTCCTTTCAAAATGTTCCTCGTTTGACCTTAATGATTCTCTGTAATAAATTTTATAAATGATTATCTTTATCCTTGGAAATTTGTTTTATTTAGGGTTCGTCCCAGCACATTCTGACAGAGAGATCAGTCAGATCAGTCATCCAGACAATGCAGAAATCACAAACAGAGGAGCAGGTGGATGGTGATAAGACATTTCCAAATGTGATTTTTAAAAAGTAATGCATTATGATGGATGGTAAATGTGTTTGTATTACATTTGAGGAGGAAAAATGAGGAAAAACAAAGAGAATAGGACAAGGGAAACTTATAGTAGTATTAGATGGTGTTAATGGTCTCTCTGATTGGATCTCTTCCCAGTGTCCAGATCATCAAACACAAATGATGTTGCTCTTTTCTGCACTTTTAACAGCAAGGAGAGATTAAACAGAGATTAGAGCAGCTCTTTTTTGATTTATCATCGATTCCTCTCTGAAAAGCACTTACTGTAGATCAATATCTCAGATGTATCACCTCTCTCCCAAAGGACATGCTACTTCAAACATTCACACTGTCTGTTTTCTCTTACACATAATGTGCTGTTAAACTGTTAAGATTTTTTTTATATTGACTACAACCACACCCCCAAAACATATCATGGACCATGAAGAGATAGCGGAGAGTGGGGCACAACCTAACGCTTTTTGGTTTTGGCTCAATCATTCGATAAGTAGTTTGATTAATTATATTTTTACACAAGTAGAATTTCTGAAATAAAAGCTGCAGTATAGGTTCACACACAAGGAGCCAACATGTGATCTGCTCTTGCATGCTGTACTTAACCTGCACACTTTGATTTAATTTCTCTGATTGTTTCTGTCTTGTTCGCATGAACAGAATGGCAGAATGTCCCTGTTTGGAGACCTGAAGGGGTGCAACTGCTGCCACACTCAACACACAGATGGTTCCTTTACATAACAGCAGGGAAATTACGTTCACATCGCTTCTCACACGAGGCCTAACTTCACACTCAAACCATCTCACCCATGAATTAACCAGGCACACAATATATGATTAATCAAACATCAAAAGTATCTTCAGATCTAACAGTTTCTCATGACAAGCGGTGTCCATGATGTGAGATTTTAACAGCCAGGCGTGAGTCTTTTTATCAGTTGACAGTTCAGCTCAAAAAGAAATGAAGGTCATGAAAATCACTGGCCTCATTAAAGAGTTTGGACTGTTGGAGAAGATTCAGTGAAACAATCCTTCAGGACATCAATCAATATAACATCCATAAAGAAAAACACTCATTAGGAGCACAAGAGGTTCAAGGGTTTTAAAAAAAGATCATAGTGCCTATCCGACAGATCACATGATATAAAGCAGTCTGTCAGTGAGTTATTGATCAACATGTAACCTTCACAGCATGACCAGTCAATTGAGCAAATCAGTCACAGCTATACACGTTAATAGTAGCAGAATGTGTACATTTTCCTTATTTACCACCATATCCGGTTTAAGATCTAAAGAAAACCTAAAGAAACCTTCAGGAAAAAGATGGCTGGTTGAACAGCTATATTAAATTCTGGAACATTCTTAGGGTTTTAATCTAATTAGCAAACCCAGCAGTGCTTTTAAAAGAGCATTTACATGTAAGAGAACACACAAGACACAAACTTACATCAACACACACATCTGTAGGGATTGGGAACAAGCAGATAAGAAGAGCGACAGACAGAATCCCAGACAGATTTATCCCTATATTTAATAATCAGAGCAAACTGAATGGGATTCAATGGAGTGAGACACACGGTACGGCTTTTCAAAATCTCTACAATGGAGCGGGTTAAGTATTCAGTTGACTCTGATTTGGAACAGAGAGGTTTCAGAAAATGTGAGATGTGATTTCGAAAAAAGGAACACATGCTGCATCCCAATTCACCTACTTGTAATATGCCCTAAAAGCATGTACTGATTTTATTACGGGAAAGTATACATTTGATACATTTTTATATATATATTAGTGCATACCAAAAGCTACTGCTGCAAGTACTGTGACATGCAGTTATTACCCATAATGCAACACTAGACACGTTTCTATTTCCCTTCAAATTGTGCAAATTGAAAATGTGCCCAAATTAGAAAAAGAACGTCCGTATATAAGTTTTTACTCTCGGGTGAGGTGGTTTTATCACAAAACTGCAATGGAAACAGGGATGCGCGATATTTTGCATGCGATATCATGCGCATCTAGTCAGTAAAGCCAGTTCCTTGAATAGTAGTAAATAGTAGTAAATGTTATTCAGATGGAGCAGCATTTACTACACAAAGCCAAAGTTCACTGACAAGCTGGGCCATATTGCAGGCGATACGTCTGCGATAATTTATGTGAAATTGCCCCGATTGTCAATGAACTACGTCTTTGTGTAGTAAATGCCGCTCCATCTGAAAGCAGGTGATGACGAATTACTTCTAATTATGGAACCCGCTTACTGACAAGATGCGCAATGACAATTACATGCAAATTATCGCGCATCCCTAGTGAAAATACAGAAGAACCAACAAAAGCATGACATAAAAAAACCACAAGATCAATTCGAGAGTTGGCTACTCTGTATGCTCTTGAATAGCTCTTGTGGTATTTTAGGGCACACTCACATTATCCAAACCAAACCAAACCATGCCCCAGCGCGATTGTCACCCCTCTCTACTCCCCCAGATGCACAAACTCACACTGTACTTTTATCGATCCGGGCGCGCTTTCGTCGTTAAGATGCGATTGTTTTGAAAAAGCAGGAAGTAAAACGCTCTCTTAACACTGGAACCCACCGTAATGATAAGTCTGTGTTTTTTATTCAGAGGCGTTTGGTGCGCGATTACAGACAGCCCTCTCACATGTCATCATATTGGTTAGTTGATCTGTCACGTGTGAAGCTCGGACATTCACGTAACCCCGCTGCTCGCATCAAAAGATTTTTACAAAGCAGATGAAGGTGAGTGGTCGCGCAACTGACGTCTTCCCCTTTTAAATCGCGCTCAGGCGCGAATGCGCTCACACCACAGCCTTCCGCGCCTGAGCCCAAGTGAACCTCGCTCCGGCCCACGTCTGCAACCCGGCCGCAGGGCGATTAACCAATCAGCGCCCGGGCGCGGTACAGAGCGATCACACTTGTCAAACAAACCAGGCTTTGGGGGTCAAATGCGCCTGAGCGCGGTTTGGTTTGGATAGTGTGAGTGCGCCCTTAATGTCATCCGCCTGACAGTCTGCCGTATGAAGTCAAACACACTTGTTGCCATTGTTTTTGATTGACTTACTGCGTGAGGACAAAATTCCCCCGCATAACATAACATAACATCAGTTAATGGAATGTTATGAGACATTTAGACATTTAGAAGATAACGCAAACATTTTGCGCAAATTTTTAATGGAAACCAGGCTAGTGTGCGAAGAAAATGGACCGTCCTTGTTCCTGGGGCGTTACACTTTTTACCTTAAGGGTTCATAATAGTATCTCAAAGAGTACATCTCAGGGGTACATACTGTATTCGTACCAAATGTACATGCCTGTATACCTTAATGGTAACTATTAGGACCTTTTAATAGGGTACTGCCCCAGTGATAGATAATGACCTTTTTTTTACCATATTCTGCAGTGAAGTGACAGTTGTTATATAGACACAACCAAAACAACCACACATCAAAATACAACTAACATTTTTGCTTTCTTTTATTCATTAGTTCTTATGTAACGTTTACTATATAAAGTAATGCAATACTTCAGTTAAGCACTGATTATTTCATTTATGAATTTGGTGTGTGGCATCACATCACCTAATTTCCCCTGTTAGACTGTTTCAGATTATCCGAGTACTTTAAGGACAACATACAACAACATACTACTACTACTAGCATGCAAGGTTAGTTAGGTTTCTGAGGTGAATTGTAAGATTTTTATGAGCAAACGTTTAATTACACTGGAAGAATTTTGCAATTGAAACAGATCTTAAAACGGCCAACTCTCTTATCAGTGTAAAGTGCGGGACAAACAGCATACCTGCAAACCTTTTGTCGCCTTGTGTATGATGTGTGCTCTACAGTAACCCTCTAAAATCAACAAATACTAGAACTGAGAACTGAGTTAGAGTTGCTACTGACACGGCTTGTTTTCCACTTTACACAAAACACAAAGAAACACAGATACGGCTGGAAGCACAAAAAGAAAGAATGAAAAATCACCCAGTTTCCAATAAGAGGAAGATGCATTGCCCATTTCATACACGTCACTAGCTAATACAAAGTCAAAGCACACTTTACCACCCGCCTTACCTAGTTTAGGGAGGGAACATTTGACTTTGAAGTAATTCTAGTAAAACTACAGAAGTCTCTTGGAGATGTGCAGAGAGTGTCTTTAAGTCAGATGTCTCCAACCCTGCTCCTGAAGAACTACCGTCCTGTAGACTTCAGTTCCAACCCTGCTCCAACACACCTGGCTGGAATTATCAAGTAACCCTGAACACCTTGGCTGCGTGCAAAATCACCTACTTCCATACTATACATATATATAGGCGAAAATAAGTAGGTGAGAAGAGTATGTCCGAATTCACAGTATTCAAAAAACAGTACCCGGATGACCTATTACTTCCGGCAAGATCCTGAAGTGTTCATTCAACGGACACTTTACTATCCCATGATCCCGCAGGAGAGGAGTTATCCAATGAAGAATTAGACAGAGGGGTGTTGTTTTATTCAAAAAGGCCTGCAAGTGGTAACATGGCCTTATATTAAACAGCGGTACTTCATGGTAAAATTCTACTTTTTTAACGCCGTTCTGGTTAACGACTAACTTGTTGTTGTTGTTATGATGATGTTTATCACATGATTTGTCAACATGGCGATGGTAGTACGTCCAAAATCATTCATACTATCCATATTCATACTATATATACCTACTGTTGGTAATGGTCGATGAGTAGGTACTTCATCTAATTCATTACCTACTGTCACAGTATGCGATTTCGGACGCAGCACTTGATTAGCTGGTTCAGTTGTGTTTGATTGGGGTTGGAGCAAAAATCTGCAGCATGGTAGCTCTCCGTAAGCAGGGTTGGAGGGTTAAGTAGTCATCTCGGGTCAGCCATTTCAGTCAAGCCAAACCAAGTCCTATCTACCTGAATTAGGGACGGTTGACATCTTTAAAATCACAATAAAACAACACATTTCTGTCTTTCTGTGTTTCTTAAGCTCAAATTGTGCTAAAAACGGCCTTACGAAAATTAAGCATGGTTTTACTACAGTAAAAAAACATGGTTACTGTAGTAAAACCGTGGTAACCACAAAATAACATCAAAAACCGTAGTTAAACCGCGGTGAAGTGTACTAAAACCATGGTTTTGCTAATAGTAATCAATACACCAAAAAAAACATGGTTACTACACTTTTACCACAAACAACACGGTTAGTTTTCGTAAGGGCACCTTTTTCCAAGTCATTTCAGCCACTGCGCATGCACATATGATGTCAAGTGCTTCATATGACTGTTTAGATAATTTCAATGAACGTGCGTTGCCGGGGTTACACATCTGACCCAAAATCAACTTCCGGCATGTGCTTGTTTATCAGTCTGACTAGTGAATAAACTGACCCATGGGCGAGGCTAGCCCCTTTTTAGGGGTGCTTCAGCACCCCTAAAAAGAAGCTCAGCACCCCTAAAACTTGGAGCAAGAAAATTATTTATTCTAAAATGTTTGTTCGTCTTTGACAAGGTTAAATAATGTCCAAAACATACTCCGTAGTTTGTGGTTTAAAATGTATATGTTAAGGTAGAAAACGAAAACCTCCCCGCTTAGCAAATGGTGTCATCCTCTTCTTTTCCTTCTCTGTACCATCGCTTAGCCCGAGCGCAAAACACACGCAGAGTGAGAATCAGTTAAAGGAACAGTATGTAAGAAATTTATATCAATTAATCATAAAATGGCCCTGATATGTCACTAGACATTAAGAAATGATTTTCATTTCAAATACTAATATCAATGACAACAGTGGTCTGGCCAGGATATTGTCATTTAAAAAGTGGAGTTGCAGACCTCAACTGATGTTTATGTTGTCATTTGTGTATTGGCCACCAATTGTGTGATTGCAGTACCAGTTTTAGCCACAAGTTTTGTGATTGCAATACCAGTTTTGGCCACAATCCTACATACTGTTCCTTTAAAAGTGTTGTGATGCAACTTTTTTGTTCATATCTTACAAAATGTTTACGTTATGTTTATAATGAGTGAGTACATCACGAATCAATCTTTCAAGCCGTGTTTTTGTCTTATACTGAATCACCATGGTACACGTATAATAAGTGTTTATTTTCGGATTATTTTAGTCCGGCGGGTACACTACCAGCGCGCTGCGGAGTAGTACAGTACCTGGGTGACTCGTCCATAGACTTAAATGGAGAGAAGCAGCGCCGGTTACAATGTTCTTCCGCAAGGCGCATGCAGTTTTGTGCGTCTCAGTGGGTAGTTGCATACGTGTGTCTTCGTTGATAAAGTTTATTGTATGATTTATCGTTAATTTGAGACTTATTTTAACAATCGGGAGTCATGTAAACATGACGTCACGTGCGTCTTTTCTGGTCAGTCGTCATGAAAACATGGCGTTTGGAACAGAGTGAAAACAAACTACATATCACTGTATACCACCAGTACCGGTAAGTTATGTGTGAAATCACTGTCTGACTATCAAACTAGACAATAAATATTTTTTTTGTTTGTCACATGTAAATTAATATGAAGGGGATAACATTTTTAACCCTTAGTGCAGGAGTCACAAGTGTTTTGTTTTAGACATATAGTAAAGGTAATGGTTCAATTAAAGGACTGTTAAAAGAAAAGCTGCAAATTAACAAACTATTAATAAACCTACCATATGTTGTAGGCATAAAAGATATAAATTAGGAGATTTGTCATTTTGACAAAGGCTTAAAATGACACACTGTATATCCACATAAAACCATACCCACACTGCTGCTGTAGCCCACCTTTTGTCCTGATACTTTAATATGGCATTAATGGCAAAAAAGTGCTAGCTCGCCACTAATTAGAAATAAAAATTCTCTTGAAGGACTTTGTTGTTATTGACTCTATGTGGATTTCTAGTGAAAGTTTATTTTGATCCACAAAAGCCATTTGTTTATGTTATTGCTGCTGAAACTTTCTACAGAGCCCTTTAGACCGTCTACAGACAGTCCATAGAGCTAATATTTGCTTTTATCTAGAAGGTGGGACACCAGAGGGCCTATATTGAGCTTTGTATTTTCCCCTAGTTATAGTAATTCACTTGTTAAGTCATGACGTAAGAAATGTTTCCGGGTCCAAGCCTCCAGTTATTTTAATAGAGGATATTATTAAAAAAACAGCTATTTATGAGAATTATTTATTCATATCACATATTTAAATGAAAATTTGATAACCCAATGTACACAGCAGTCTTCAGGCTTACAGAATTACCAAAAGCAATATATTAATAATTCTTAAAAAATCCATGAGTCCATGTTTGCCCTTTGGCATTTGAGATCAGTTGGACCCAGAAGTGGTGCATGACGTCAGATTCAACAAGCAGATAGTAGCGATCAATCTTGTTATTTCAATATCTCTGAGACAGATCAGCATGGCAATTTCAAATATCTGGTTCTCGCGTATCTGTCTAGATGTCAAATGTATGTTAAGAGTACGAAAGAACCAATGATATTTGATGTAATCAATGTACTGCTTTTTTTAAATGCAAGGACGGGGCAACAGTAATTTCGTCAATTAAGAGAAACTCTTCCCTGCAAATAAGGCGTTTTTACGGCAATCCATGTTTCTGCTATTATCCGCTAGGTGACACTCCTAACCAACTTAAAAAACACCTAGCATCCACAGATTCAAAAACAGTAAAATTCTGTGTATGTTTTGATCATCGTTCTAAATCTAATCTCTAACAAAAATCCTTTACAAAAATGCAATCATCTGAGCTTTTTGTTCAAAATTTGGCATTTTGAAAAACCTACCCATATTTGAGAGGTGACAAAAAGAGACCAAATGAAGACGGGATGAAACTTTTTTAGTTGGTTTGTTTGAAAGCAGAGGGTTTGTTCTTTCATTTGATATATTGTATGTTTAAATATTTAAAGGAAGGCATTAAAATGTTGTGAAAATCATAAAAAAATGCTGGTGCAGGCTGGCAACTTTTTTAAATGCTAGCATAGAAAGAGTTAATAATACAAGACACAAAATAAGTTACAAGATAACAACAGCAGAACACAAATACCTTAGATACTCTGCACAGTTTACTGAGCCGGCATCCATCTAGTAAGAGTAATGACCTTGTACGTTCAGCCTAACAGAGTTACAGAACAAAACAAGTAGGAGGAAAGACATTGTCTCAAAGGCTGGCAGCAGTACACACTGAATTATGTGTTGTTTATCGCACATGATGCTGCCGTATCGATCGGCTCTTTGACTTACAAAAAAGGAATGAGGGGGCACTGAGGACTATGGAAATGACCCAAACTCCAATCGCATTAGGCAAACGGCTCAAATTGATTATCATAAGCTGCAATGGTATATTAATAAGCTGGAGGGAAGACAGTTCAATTTGACACTACCACTGACTGCTTTATTGGTTTGCCTTTGCGTGATTGTTCGTTTTGTTGAAGGCATCTTGATGGATGACTTAAACAGGGTTAATTTAACTTTAGTAGATGAGCACAGAAAACTTTCTCGGCTAGCATATGAACAGATGAAGTTCTCTGAAGCTCTAAAATAAATGTAAGAGCTGTCCAAACTGTACACAACTTGCACTGACATATCTTAAATAACCCCTGTATAGTGACGGGGACAATATACTGTCAAAAAGCACCGTCTTTCGGATGAGACGTTAAAAACCAAGGTATTGTGAAGTTTCCTTCACAATAGTTTGTTGGATCCCTAAAGCACCAAGCTTTTACAATTCTTGTTTTTGTGTCACGTTCGTGCTGAAAGCTTAAATTATTCTTCATTTCAGGCTTTATTTAATATGCAGGTTTCTTGTCATTGGTGGGTATTTGGCACTGTCCATTATTTCTTTTAACATAACCAGTGCTCAGTTTCAGCTGATGAAAAGCAAGCCCAAAGTGTGATGCTCATGCTTTACATTGATATCCAGAGTGATGCCTGTACAGTATGTACGTATTAATGTACAGGTTTTATATGAGGTAAACATATAACATTTGCATTGCAAACCATTAGGGTTAGTTTTGATCAGCTTGTAGATTTAATTATTTAGATGATTCAATTACTTTTTTCCTAGAATTTTTCCTGTATCAATTCATTGTTGTGAATTGAAACCTCAGTTTATTAAGCTAATTTCATCTATCTGCCAAAGAGACCATGTGTTAGTAATCATAGTCCTCTCTTTCATATTAGACAGTTCCTAATGGTTCCTTATTGCCTCCCACTGTGCGACTTTAACCTTGACCATCCTCCTCCTCGTATTAGTGTAATGAATCTCCCTTATTTATATTTAATGATCTCAGCCATGCTGAATGTACTGTTTCTTCTATCTAGAACTTTTAAACTCACATTGTGGGTAGTAGTGGTTAGCCTTCACACCTGCTTCCCCATAAGTCACATTTAAGAGTAATCTGTTTTAGATGTTTGGGTTTGTGGATGGAGAGGAACGATAAAGAGGAGAGTGGATTACCACATATACATGCATAAATATCACTTTAGGCACTGCAGACCATAGCTGGTTGAGAATTATTCAAGTGGCAGTAATATATATACACTCTTCTTCTTTAGTTCAAATCATGCTGAAAAATGGCTACCTTCAGGCTGATCCAGCTAATGCTCATGTGCAAACATTTGTAAGAAAACCAAGGAGAAAAGAGAAAGCAAACATTTTGTTGTTTTAATTTATTATTATTTTTTCAGTGGTTCATCTTTTAATATTGTATTTGTCATTATTTGAAGAGTTTGGTTCCAAAACTAAATAAGTCAGCTCTAAAAAATTTTTTTAAACATGTTTCATTTTATTGTGTTTTATTGTGTTAATTAGCTGGGTTTTTTTTAGTTATGAAGGCTTAAATAAAAAAAACAACTGCTGTTTGATATTAACTGGAATGCACAATCAAAATCCAAAGTTTGGAACCAAACTCTTCATTTAATCTGTTTTTGAAGGCTTTCAATCAGTTATACCAAAAGTTATCCTAGTTACTTTCCTAAAATGTACCCCTAGCTACACTAGTCATCATTGCATCATTGTTCTTGAAAGTGAAAGTTACTTGATAATTAAAACCTAATTAAAACTCAAATATACATAACATCATAAAATATATATAGCGATTAAAACGTGTCTTGTCTCCAAGACATAAAACTGACAGCACGAATCAATTACAATCTAAATGTTTGTACTGAACCTATTTTAATTCAAACAATTATCTAAAAACAGACACATTTAAGATGTCATAATAAAATAAATAAGAAACCAAATTTAAAAGAACTGTAAAAATGTAAATAAACAAAGAGTGCAGTAAGGTTTTAAAGGAAAGTAAGATGTTGGCTTTGTAGAGATGACTGTATGCAGAATCAGTAAAAGCACTGCTGTTTAACATCACAAGCTACAAGTTTATTCTCAGGAATCTGCATAAATGAATATTAAACCATGACTCAAATCTCAAAAGGGGGATTTTGCCTCCGCTAACCACAGAGGCAAGTGGGATACTCTGCTTTTATCTAAATTTTATTAACTCCTTTAATTACCACATATGCTGCATCTTAAACATCTTTACAATTTTTAGAGGTCACAGTTATGCAGTTAACAGGATGGGCTGGGGGGTAAATATTTTATATGCATCCCATGTTGTACCCAAATCCATAAAAGCAGACATTTTACACAGTAAAATAAATAACTAATTCCAAAATAAATACTGTATAGACATGATAGGCAACATATCAACACTTTTGAAATTAGAAATATAAATAAAGAGTGCTTCGGTGAAGTGGTCAAAAGACTACTTAATAGCCAAAGATTACTGTTTCCTACAAAATTATTGATGAAAGATGTGTAACTGTATAACGTCTTGTAGTAAACAGGCAATTGAAAAAAAATAAGCAAATAGCTTGTGCTTGATATTGGTGACATGGTGATGATGTCACAGCTCATGAAACACAAAGAAATGATGCAGCACCATAAATATTCAGGGTTTCCAAAACTCTTCTACTCTTCTACTGCACAATAACCCGGAGAAAATATTTCAGATTAAAGAAGCTATTATAATATACATAAAAAACCTTATAAAATGTTAGGCCTTTCAAATATATTTGTGTATACTTAATTTTGAACTCTATTTTACAATCTGTCTGTATATTATGCATCGAATGTCATTACCTTCTATCTCCATACAAATTTTCTCTTTTACCAATTAAAAGTGCTGAATTGTATGAATGTGATACCGTGAATCTATCCAACACAAATTAGATGCAATGAAAATGAGATACAAAACCTTGTTAGATGAGCTGTGACAGTATTTTCAATATAGTTGTTATTACACATCACACAAACACACAAAAGTGTTTGAAAAGAAGTGTTATGACTAATTCAATAATCTGTATTGAGGGCTTTGTTGTTAAAGAAGTCAAAATACAGCCCTTCCTTTGTATACATGCAGTATGTGTAATGACTAAAATTAAGCAATTTTGTGCTAGGGTGTTTACTTACAAACCCTCACATGAAGCATAATGTGAAGCAACCACAAATGTTTTTCATGAGACATCACACTTACATTATGGGTGGTATCAATGTGGAGGTCAATCATTTACTTTGGATGGAAAGGTACGTGTGACATACTAGATTGTTATATAATAAAATATACTATTAAATTCTAAATGTGTTTTGGTTAATTTTGTCTGTGAGCTTTAAAGGGATAGTTCGGCCAAAAATGCTATTAAACTCATGATTTACTCACCCCCAAGCTGTCCGAGTAGCATATGTCCATCATTTTTCAGACAAACACATTTTCGGATATTTTAGAAAATGTTTTAGATCTTTCAGTTGATTAAATGTAATGTTACGGGGTCCACGACCTTCAAGTCCAAAAAAGGTGTGTCCAACCTTCACAAATTAAATCCAAACGGCTCCAGGATGATAAACAAAGGTCTTCTGAGTGTAATCCGCGCGGTGTTGTTGTAGAAATATCCATATTTAAAACTTTATTAACGTAAATAAATACCTTCCGGTAGCGCCGCCATCTTAGACTCCTCTGTATTCAGGAGAGAGTATTAGCGTAGTGTACGCACTTTTCTTAGTGACGTATGACAAATTCGGAGGGCGGGGGCACAGAGCAGCAGCAGAGTAGCCTCCGTAGGCTGCGTAAGCTCTCATCCTGAATGCGGACGCGACTAAGATGGTGGCGCTACCGGAAGGTATTTATTTACGTTAATAAAGTTTTAAATATGGATATTTCTACAACAACACCACGCGGATTACCCTCAGAAGACCTTTGTTTATCATCCTGGAGCCGTTTGGATTTATTTTGTGAAGGATGGACGCACTTTTTTTGGATGGGTGGACCCCGTAACATTACATTGAATTAACTGAAAGATCTAAAACATTTTCTAAAATATCCGAAAATGTGTTTGTCTGAAAAACGATGGACATATGCAACTCGGACAGCTTGGGGGTGAGTAAATCATGGGTTTATTATAATTTTTGGCCGAACTATCCCTTTAAGAGATTTAAAGTTTTTAAATTGTTGACAAGTAAATGCACTTATACCATTAACAATTCTCCAAATATGTGTTTGGAGGCAGTAGGGGTCGGCGGGGGTAGCCTACTGCAACTTATTGCGGTCAGCCTGTATGGATCAATGTTCTGAATGGATGACAGTTTATCCAGATAATGATTTTTCTGGCATCTTTGTTGAGTTTTACACAGTAACATATTTTCTGTTTTCTTGTGCTTCCCAAATTTGGAGATTAGTTTACTCTAAATTTTAGATTACTTTAGATTTGTAATCTCTTCTCCTGTAATCTTTTCTATACTCACAATCAGTAATAATACTGTCAGAATTGCACCTCAGTGACAACACACACAACAAACTCACATTGCGTCTCAATCAGCTCCCATGTTCAGTATGCAGGGGGGACTGATCAGGAAGTCGGCCATTTTTAGAGCTGTCTCAATCGAAAAATCCTTCCGGTGCCCCGGAATGCTCATTCCCAAAAAATTCCCACAATGCAACGCAAAAACCAGTGAGCATTGATAGTACCCTTACCCTTATCACAACCTTTTCTGAAGCTCTCCAACTTAAATTGCGCGAGCCAATTCAATAAACTTTATGAAACGCGATAAAACTTTTGAAAAGACAAACGTTTGTTTTAGTTTGAATATAAACACATATTGCCAGACAGGAAGGGACCACAATCTACTTAATTTTAAATGTAATATTCCTCCAAATTTATGCACGGTTAGGTAAGAGAATAATGAAAGGGTTTTTCATAATATACAGTCAGATGCCGGTGTTGATGAATAAAAGTTGTGAATGATCACAACGCACTTAAGCAGTCATTTCACGGGAAAGAAACTTAACGGTGTCTCAATGTGAAGTGAGCTAGGTTCCGTACCAGTGCCCGAACCTGTGTACATGATATACTAATACACAATCTTGGGAGCTAGGGAGCTGATTGAGACACACCCATAGACTCATTGAAGGCTGCTGTCCAATTCATGATGTAACTTTAGGCAACTGCGCTATGGTTGGTGAAAAAAAGCTGCCTGCTATAATGTCTACCTTGATTTTTTTTACCAATATAAAATAAAAAACATAGCGCAGGTATCAAACTTCAACGCTAACAAAAAAGTTTTGAGTTTTCCTCTATTATAACGGGCAGAATTTGAAATCGTCACAATTGACGTTAACATTTTCTTTTACACATTCACCCTTTCACACGTCTGTGTAAATTAATGGGGTGTGGAAAAAGTGTTACTAACTTAATAAGCTAAATTTTTAAAACATCCCGTCATTTTCATAACACACACACGAGACTGATTTATAAAGGAGGTTCAGCAATGGATTTTTGAACAACATGGCAGCTCCAAATAATACTCTCAATTGGAGCTGGTTGTATGGCTGGTTAAACAGCACACTGAGAAGAGAAAAGTGAGTGTGCACAGAGACTACTAAAGCAGCTGTGAATCTGAGGTGTAAAGATGATGTGAGATGAACTGAAAAGGGTAAAGGTGCTTCTAGTTGATCTGATTTTACTCACACATATGAAATTCTCTGAACTAGAACAGGCAGGAATTGCATTAAGATTCCCATTCGATCAAGAACTTCACAGCCCCTTACCCCTGTGTAATTTAAAACCTATTCTTATGAAATAATGAGGCATAGATGAAATGTCTTAGGATGGAGGTGTAAACCTGTTTGCCATTAAAGAGAAAAATAAGCAATTTCAATGTGGCATCTGTTCAACAAAGCCCATATCATGCGGATGACATATATAATACAAGATCAGTCTGGAGGGAGCTTGAGCAATTTAATTAAATAGGGATATCAGTGAAACGTCCTTGAGGGCAGCTGTGACTGCCGCCAGGTAGAAGCTCATTTTTGCTAAAGGGGGGGAGAAAGAGAGAGGGAGAGAGAGAGACATTTTTGTAAAAAAAGTGACTACATCCCCAAGAGAGACACGTCTCCCCCACAGTCCAGAAGTCACACAGGTAAGAACTAGCAAAGGGCATACATTTTTTTTTATCACACCTATTTCCTAAAAATATGGTTCCTTTACTCTACATTGTACACACAAAAACACAACATACGCACACAACACGTGTGACGTCACACATGTCCTGCAAAGTCAAACACTTATTTTTAAAGGAGCAGTATGTAGGTTTTAGACTCTAAATAAAAAAATATTTTTTAATAACTATAATATTCGTAAATATCGTATTTGTTTCTCTGAAAAATAGTGCTGTGGCCAGTTATTCTCTTTATAAAAATTCCAGTCCTGAATGTCTGTTTTTGTTTTGGTCTGTGTAATCCCATCTACTGCCAATTTTCCCAATAGTGTATTTCGACAGCTTGGTTGGCAGTTTCCATGGTTGCTTAAATGAAACTGCAATGGCCCATGAATGCGTCCTACAGTGGACGCAACATCCGAAATAAGCTGCAGAATGAGTTACAAAAACCAAAAGAGTTTGTAATTAGCAGACATTGCAAATGTAAAAATGAGCAGATAAAAATCTTATATTTTGAATTTAGACTGCGGTACCAAGTTCAACTGCTAGAAGCCAATACAACTACTTTAACTTTTCTAAAAATGCACCCCAAACTACACACAGCTATGACAAAAGTGAAACATGATTGTAAAGCATAAAATGTGCTTGCTGTTTTGCAGATTTTGTCTTATATATGGTAGTAGGCCTCAGATATTGTTTTTTTTATTATGCAAGCAATTTAAATAAAAGTATGCCTGGTTACTATCTAGTTATTTGAATAAAAAATAAACAGCAGAGTTAAATAAAGGAAAGATAAATTTAGGCAATCTTTTTAAAAATAATTTCCAGGAATTTCGTTAAAGGTGCCGAGGAGAAAATAAGCACTTTCTATCTGGAACATGTTAATACACATTTACTAACAAACAAAACAATACAAACTAAAAAAGGATCGACTTTTTGGGGCCTTTGAACTGTTTAGAAAGTAGGCAAATACATAAAAACAAAAAACACTGATAGAGTTGACCGCTAAATGTATATTTTTCAGAGCTGCTATGGCAACTTGAAGGTCCGACATATGGAAATAATCCGACATGTTTGTTGTTATTTTTCTGAACTGTTGCATGCCTGTGACGTAAACGTGTACATGATGAGAGTCACCGTGAGCAGACTTTTGCGTTTTTACCCTTTAGATAGGAAGAGCGTTTTAAAGATTTCCACTCTAGAGGGTGGTTTCACTTTTTGCGTTTTGAATCCCCAAAAATGCCGTCACCATGTAAACGAAAGGCACATCCGCCGATTTTTTTTAAAAAGTTTTTACTCTCAAGCGTTTTTCGTGTAAACAGGGCCTAAGACAAGGCTTTAAATACATGGACAAAAATGACGATAATGATGATATAATTAACAGGTGACAAATGCAGACAATGGGCTCTATTTTAACGATCTGAAACGCAAGTGCGAAGCGCAACGCGCAAGTGAGTTTGTGGGCGGATCTTGGGCGCTGTTGCTATTTTCCCGGCGTGAGAAATAACTCTTGCGCCGGGCGCAAATCAATAAGGGGTTGGTCTGAAGTAGGTTCATTATTCATAGGTGTGGTTTGGGCGTAACGTCAAATAAACCAATCAGAACGCTAGCCAACATTCCCTTTAAACGCAAGGGCGCAAGTTCCATGGCGGGTTGCTATTATTATGACGGATTTACCAGGCGCACGCCAGGAGCGGTTCACAGCCGAGGAGACCGACGTCCTTGTACGGGGGAATCCCACGCTTGCCAGCATAAATCGGGCACGCCGTGTAACGGGAGGTGGATCTGCCTCAGGACTTGACGCCAGCAGAGGACATCGCTGCGTCCACCCTCACCGCTGAAAGGGTTTGGGGGCTTTGAAATCGGAGCCAAGAAACGCAAGCAAGGTCCAACCCCAAAGTACTCTTACAAATCAAGTTCATATACATTAAGGTTTCTTATGAAAACATTTTAACTATTATTTACATAAAATAAACGTAATACAGCCACACAACAAAGTTATGAAAATATTTTAATCGTTATTTGCATGAGAATAAATAAAAACTATCACCACAATGCTCACCACTATGATTCCCCTTATCTCGTGTATTAATATTTTTAAGTGTAACAATTTATGATTTGCAAAAATAACTGTTGCATCTGTGTAGATTAGATAAGCAAAGTGGATGCGCGTTGTGCACGCTATACATTATGGTCAAGCATGCGCCCTTAAAATAGCATAATGAACCACACGCAACGCGCCACTGACTTTAGACTAGTTTTTTTTGGTTAGTAGCGCAATTGTTTTTTGAAACTGCAAAATAGCATAAGAGATGGTTTGCGCCGCAACACGCCTCCTTTTTGCGCTGAACCGCCCAGGGAGCGCAAGTTCATTCCCTAGTTTGCTGACGTGCATCTGTGGAGGGAAAAACCCCGCTGTGCGCCGGCGCAAAATACGAATGATACATGCGTCACTGACAAAGTCAATTGCGCTGGGTGCAAGATAGGGCCCATCGACACATGAGCTACTGTAAAACTAAACAACAAAGACTACACTATAAAACTTTGAGGCTTTGCTGTTTTTTAAATCTCAGTAAGCAGACAGATGCCTTTTTTGGGTGTAACTTCTAACACATGTCCTGACCAGCTGTTCTGTTTCACGAACCTGCAGCCACCCCTCACACAACTGTTTGATGAACTGATAACAGGGTGTGAATATTTTTAGGTTGTAAAAAATGAGCATACGTGTTATTGATGACTGCTGTCTCTACTGTTACACCCCTAAAAGCAAATGAATGCTTTTAGCCATGAATGCTTGATCTGAGTACCTATTTTCACATCTGTTTGTGTTAGCGAGCATGTACACCTAAACCTTTACACGCAGGCTGAAAATGCCACCCAGACATCAACTGTGGGTGCTTGCCAGCTTTTTTCAGCTAAGTAGTGTTGTCTGAATCCTGACATCCTCTTATTAACCCATGAGTGACAGGTCTGTGGTCTCCGCTAACCTATTTGGTCCTACACCTGCTGGTAACACTGTTCCACATATTAAAATTAAAACTTTTGCATCACTCAATACATTCATTTTAACCTGTACAATCTCATAACTACTACTACATATTCCAGTTAATCTGCCTATAGCCTTTAGCAAGTATCTGCCAGAAGTCCTTTAAATTGTAAACATAATGAGCTGTTGCCACTGCCACAGTTTGTCTCTGGACTCTGATTCAGCTGCTTGGATCAGCACAACTTCCTGCAGACAGAGCGGAAAACATAACAGATCCATATTGCGGATCCAGATCCGAATCCACAGACCCAACCTGCAAAAGTAAATCAGTGGAACCTCTTCAGTAGCATGAAACATAGGAGACTTCCTGATACAGACTGAATCTGCGATCTGCAGACCCAGATTCTCTGATTTAACATAGTTTAGTGGATCAAATGGGAGACTCAATGGATTTTAGCAAGTGAGTGTCATGGTCTTTCATAACGTTAAATTCATAGTCTAGTCTTCTGCGTATAGATTTGACATTAATGTAAAGCCAAATATTGCAATAAACAACTTCATGAGGATATATACATTTCACGAGTTCACACTTACAAATAAGTTAAAATAATTAAATTAGTAAACGTATTTGGCGTGCTGTCCAGGGAGAGCGCTCTGAGCAGGGAATGAGCCTGAAACACAGAGTATCCCCCCCCCTTAAGGAAATAACTTGGTAAGTGAGAGGAGACGGGGTGGAGGAGGGATTCTGAAAGATACGAAGGATTTTCCGTGAGTTCAACTGTGATTTATATATGGCTTGCTTTCGAGCTGATTGGGTGTATTGTTGATTACCGATTGAAAGCGGCTGGTGCCATTGACTACTGATTGAAAACAGCTGAAGTCACTTAGGTATTTTATTTGACATGTTCCTCCCGAACTTTGTTAATAAAACATCATTTACGGAGGTGAACTGCAGATCCAGATCAGGTGTAGTATACTCGCCGGAAACCTAGCTGATTCCAAACCCATGGCTCAAAACATTCAACATCGTGCTGAATTTTGGATAAAGGCTTTATTTGGATATTCCATTTAGAAGCCCAGATCAACTGCCCCCCCATACTGTGATACTGACTCAAGTGACTTAAAGGACTTGTAAAATCCAGATCGGTACAGTGAGTGACTCAGAAAGACTCGAGTCTGTAAACTGACTCAAGTTTGACACCTCCACAGCTACTGTAAGCGCTTTGATTGCTATGGTACTTGTGTTCTGTTAAACAGTAGTTGTACGACGTGCCGGTTGGTTGTTGTGGTATTTGTGCCGCCCCTTCTCCACTGTGATTGGGTGAAACTTTGACTCATCAATGTTACTTTTCACTTAGTCATTCAAACTTGAAAATTTTTTCAACCCTGTGTTGAATGCAGAGTGATGTTCTAATTATTTCCAATGGAAGCGCCAAGCTTTTAAGAAAACACCAGCAGCTGGCAGTTTTTGTCCGGCGCTCAGCGTTTTTCCGTGTGCAGGTCTGAGTGTCCAAAGTTGAAAAATATTCAAGTATCACAGCAAACAATGCGCTTGGCTAAAGATTTACTGGCAAGCACCCAAAGTTGGCAACTGTCTGGCCACGTTTCAACCCTTTGGTGAATGCATCCATCATGAGGGTTATTACTCATACACATGAAACTCATTCATAATGTATACTTCAGTTGGATATTATGCTGTGGGAAGAAATATATGACACACTAAGACTGCAGGGAATTGATATTTTCACTAAGCCACTATGATAAAACCTGACTGTGCATCTAGCGCAAACGCTTTTATTCACCAGATTGACGTGCATTAGCATTTATTCATGGACTTTCCAGAGACCTGAATGCAGTAAAATGTTCTTTTATAAAAGTGGCACCTAAAAATCACCCTTTAAACTCAAACTGTGAATAAATTTGGTTAAGCAGCATTAAATAAAAAGCTTTGAGCAATAACAGAACCGGCTGTGAGAACCACAGTGTAGTGAAATATGCCTGAGGATAGAAACACTGTTCCTGGATCAGAACATGAATGTCAACAGCTACTGTTACCCAGAATCCATCAGACTTTCTCTTACTGGTTATGCTACAGGAATATGAAACAGCACCAAAAAAACCTTTACAAACAAACAAATGCATCGGCCGAGTTTGAGTCGATAGGTCAATAACTATGTCGGTTGCATTGATCCACAGCCTTTTATCAAAGTGAACTGCTTAAATGAGAACTGAAAATGCATTGAACTGACAATCACCTTCTTACACATGAGAAACAGCTGTCAAGCAGAAGTCACTGTACATTGACCTCACAGAATACTAGTAACTGTACGAGATGCACAAATACACAAACTGATAAAGAAACACATCTTATAACAGACACTGACCTTGTTTTAAAGTTTAAACATCTATGAGCTGTTGCCGATGGATCAGGTGAAGGGCAAGTTGAATATATTTAAGCATTATATATTTTTTGACACAGTGTTGACAGTTTATTCTCAATTCAGTCAACATTTGTCAACATGCCAAGTACATACATTTACATCATTTTATGTTTTTACATGTTAAAATATAAACATTAAAGAGCACCTATTGTCACATTCACGTTTTTAAATTTCCTTTGGGGTTTGTATCTTTTGCACATCATTAACATGTACTAATACACACTTACACACCAAAGTAAAAGATGACACGAGTTATCGTCTCCAACATAAATCTCTTTTCTTGTGCTGCGTCCGAAACCGCCTACTTCATACTATATAGTACGCGAAATGCAGTCGACGAGGCGAGTAGTATGTCCGAATACATGGTATTCGAAAAACAGTATTTGAAAAGTACCCGGATGACCTACTACTTCCGGTTAGATTTTGCGGTGTGCATACGATGGTCACTTCACTATCCCATGATGCCCCTGAGAGGAATTATCCAATGAAGAAGAAAAGGGATGCCGCTGTTTTCGCACTGGAATGACGTGACGACGACGTATGTCACATGATGTAGCAACATGGCGGATGTAGTACGTCCGAATCTCATTCATACTACCAGGATTCATACAGTACCTACTGTTTTAACGGAAGTAAGTAGGTACTCCATCTTATTCAGTACCTACTATACAGTATGCGGTTTCGGACGCAGCCTTGGACTATAACAAACACACGAATTGTAGGCAACAGTTTACTTCCTGGGATTGGTGATGTACAGTAGAGAAGACCGACATTATTATAATTCCTCCTGCTTCGGACTTACAGCCTGTAAGTTAACTCATGTTAGCAACCAAATCTTTCAAACATGGTAAGAAGTGTCACGTTTTCTGCGGACATCAGAGGTATTCAGGCCAATCACAGCGTACAGATTAGCTGGCCAGTTAGGGACACATTTCAAATTCGCGCGTTTCAGGAAGAGAGCAAAATCTGGAGCTACAAAAATGTACTGTGTGGGGAAAATAATGTGTTTTTAACCATAAACCACGTGAACACATTGTATTATATATAAAATACACAAAATAACAATGTTTTTTAGCAATGAAAAGGTGCACTTCAAAAGAAAAATGTTAAAGCTTAGCTGGCGACTGACGTATTCCTGTGGGCGGAGGTTAGTCAAAAAACTGTTCTAGTGACGTCATTAAAGCAGGAAGTAAAGGGCTGTAGTCCAAACCAGTCGTTCGCTGTAGGCTTTGAAAGGCGAATTCTGTTTAAGAAAATATATCGCCTGGCAGTGAACTTTGAGCGTTATCATTTTACAGGTATTATTTATGCTATTATAGCAACATTACACACTAACTAGGGTTTTAAAAAATGGGATCAGAAAGAAAGTGACCTTCAAGACAGCTTTTAAGAAAGGTTTTGATCCACTTCAAATGTTGACTAGTAAAAATAGTAGCCTACGTACCAGTCAGCAGGCATCTGAACATGAATAGCATGAGATTAGACCCTCTGTTTGCTTTCAAATCGCTCTCATTATACTTTGATGTCAAGAGCCGACCGGTCTGCAAAGCAATTGTAATGAGGGAAACTGCTTAACATTTATTAAAAATAATACGTTTTGAAATGTTTTTTTTTTTAAAGTTCATGTCCTCTATGAGGGCCTAGAGGGCCCTGATGGTTCACTAATGATAAATTGTATATAAAATGTGACATCATATTTGATAAACGCTTTTTGACTGGGACACCTGATTCATGCCAGAGTTTCTCCGAAGACACTCTGATCTTCTTTCACAGTAACTTAAACACATTTCGTCATGACGGTCTGAAATCTGAGCTTCTGTTCAGCAGCTTTCATCTCATCATCTTGACGAACACTCATAATTTCCCTGGATAAAACTACACTTCCAGGTTTTCAACTTTAACAGCCTTGAGTTCTTGTGTGTAAGCCATATTCATATTGACATCCACATGAAATGTGCACAGGCGTAGATGGGATAGCAATTTTCGAATCCATCACCATTAACACATAAGGTATATTTCATTAACATCACAAAATGTTGCCTTTAAAGGAAGAGCTTTAGTTTGACTAAACCCACAGAGAAACACTTTTAACAGGGATGATCCTTAAATTGTTTTGGCCAAGAATTGCACTGCCATGTTCTCAACCAATTAATTACAATGATTTTCTCCACTGGTTGTCAAGGCAACAGCTGTTTCACACTTCCAATGCTGTTTGTGTTGCTGACAGTGTAATTATATGTAAGCAGTTGCTATTAGGGGGATAGACTGTAATTAAAACCCTTTGCTTCTTCCCTGTGGTTTACCAGACTGCTAGGGAGGATCCTGTCACTCAGATGGCCATGGTTAGATACAGAGACCTGTTTGTTCCTGAATTTATGTTGTTGTTGTTGTTTTTGTTTTTTTTTTAAGTCAGACTCAAACTCAGATTTAGTGATTTGAGTTAAAGGGGAGATCTAATGGTATTTCTAGCATTCTGACTTATTAACACAGTTAAAGAGTTGGATTCTCATGCTAAACATGGGCAAAGTTTTAAAGAATCATTTGGATGCATGGATACAAGTTTTTGAAAGTTTTTTCACCTACTGATTTTGTTACATAACGAATGCTGGAAGTACAATGGAAGTCCTTATATGGGCACTTCTCCCGGAATAGCATGCACATATATTCTACATAAATTTAACAGCATAATAAACAACAGTTTTAATACCCACAAAATTTTACACAAATTTCACTCACACTGCAACCTAACAAGCATATTCTGCATTCACTGCTCAAAATAAACTGCTAATAGAGCACACATACACTATGTGCCACGTTAATGTGCCGCATCAACTCAGAGCACAAAGCGCCACCACTGATCCCACGCAAGTCTGTGTCTTTCAGATCCTCCGCTCTCTGATGAGCTTCATTATTCTCCAAACGTCATAGAAAATACTGTAAGACACGGTCAGCAGATTCAAATGACATCCCACCCACCAATGCATGTCTACAGTAAACCTCATTACATAGTTCCTTCAAAGATTGACTTACAAACACCAGCACAGTGTCCATAACACCTACGAGTATGTTTCTATAAAAGAGATTTATAATGTGGTTTGCCATCAAGAACATGAGATTACATATGAGAAAAAGCAAGAAACCATACTGTACAGTAAGTCCATATGGAAAGCTCTGTTTGTACCAATTCACTGAACAACAATTATATTTCTTCCTGTGTAGGCTGAGAATACATTGCAAAACGAAGATAACCTCTTTTAAGTGGGGAAGCAGTAAACAACAGCACAGTTTTTTTTATAATGTACTATACTTATTCTACTAAAATAACACTTCACTGATATGGAGTCTAAAACAAACATGTAGCTGGCCAAAACAATGGCATTAAAGGGACGCTAACCTAGGTGTTTTCAGCAGTATTAAAGTAGTCTCTGGTATCCCCAGAATGTGTCAGCTAAAAAAACACCACAGATCTTTCATTATAAGATGTTGAACATGGCCATTTGTGGCTGCAATGAAAAACACTGTTTTTGTGTTTGTCTCTTTTAATGCAAAGAAAGCTTCTGTTCCCATCCCCGTATGCAAGGTGGTAGAGCGCTTACTGTACACGTGTGTTTTAGACTACATCAAAAAAATTGGTCTCTGGCAGAACGTTGAACTACGTGCTCATACAGCGGAGTCTGAGAGCGGTCATGGCTGGGGCGTAATCATTGTGACATCACATTGATAGGGGATCCCCAACAGCCTGTGTGTGATTGTTGCGGTTTAAAGGAGATTACACAAAGAAGAATAGATGGACTTGTATAATAACAGGGTGTTTCTGCACACACATGGGAAACTCATTTACTGATAGAAACACACATTTAAAAGTGAAAGAGGGGATTTAATTAAAAAAAAACTATTTGTTGGTTCAACTTAAAAAGTAAGTGTTTGTGCTGCCTTAAAATTTTGAGTTAATTAAAACTTTTCAAAAAATATATTACTTTTATAAAATATATCTTTTTGTAGATTTTGAGTTAAAAATGTTAGTTAACTTGTAAGGAAACACAAACATTTACTTTTTAAGTTGAATCAACAAGTCTTTTTTACAGTAAAAGATAAATCAGATCAAACTAAAGCCAGCAATCTCAAAATTATGAAATATCAGCGGATTAATCAGTATATATACTGCATGAAGAGTTTTGTTGCAAAACGAGATAACTCCATTGTTTTTATTTTTTATTTTTCAGAAATCTCTTTTTTGGTTGTGCATTCCAATTAATATCAATAGGCTTTATGCCCAGCTGCACTACTTCCTGAACTTCAGCCAGCTCCTTGTTTCCTGTCTGCCATTATTGGACAAACTGATTAATCCAGGTGTGCCTGACCTCAGTAGTCACAACAACAATAATCAGACACACCTAGATTAATCAGATTGTCCAATAATGGCAGACAGGAAACAAGGAGCTGGCTGAATTTCAGGAAGTAGTGCAGCTGGACATAAAGCCTATTCAACTACAGTTGGTTTGTTTTGATTTAAACCTTCATAACTTAAAAAATACAGCTAAGTAGTACCATAAAACAAAATAATAACATGATAACATAATAATAAACATGTTTTGACAAAAATGTTAAAAACTGAGTTATCTTGTTTTGCAACGAAACTCTTCATATGAACAACTAAGTTTAAGTTTATGATGTATGATGTAAGTTTAAGTCATTGTGCCATTTACCAGCATTTAAATAAAGCTATACAATTGCTGAAGAATGGTGATTGGTACAAACCAGCAACTAGCCAATGTCTAGCTTTTTCGAATGTTTTGACTGTCCTGAATTCCTGTTAGGAGGGTTTTTTGTGCCCTGTCCCATATGTGGAAATTATACATATTCAATAAAGTCACATACACTGCTAGATTCAAAAAGGCATCAAAACAGAGAGGTGCATTGGGTAAGCCGAAGTCATTCATATTCACACAAACAGCTACTTAAATGGTGTTTTCTTTTGTGGCACAAAAGTTGTTTATTTTGTCACAGACTCTCAAATAGCACCAGAACTACCACAATAAATGATTTACGTCAATATATCAATGAACACGGTCATCATTTCTTACATAAGCTGGCTGAGCAGCTGTCATTTATCCAAGTCACATTAAAGCTTTTTCAGAAAAGTAAGGTTACATTATGAGGTCATTGTGAGATAAATGTGCAAAGTTGTTAAATTCTGACAGTCTCATTGGGAGCAGCTGAATCATTGAATATTGCAAACTGATGGCGCCTTGGGCTTTCATCAGTTTGCAATACAATAGTGTATTTCGACAGCTAGGTTGCCAGTTATCACGGTGGCTTAAATGAGACCCCAATGGCCCATAAATGAGACCTCCAATGGATGCAACCTCTGAAATGAGTTGGAGATTGAGTTATAAAAATACACACAAGTGGGTTTGTACTTTGTGGACAACAAAAAAACTGCAAACATAAAAAATGAGCATATAAACTTGTGCTTTGCATCGTCAGTTGTGCTACTGTATGTGTCTGGCAACCAGAGAGAAAAATGTCTACAATATTTTGACTGTGGTATAGGGCTGCACGATTAATCGAAAAAGAATCACGATCTCGATTCATACATATAGGCGATCTTCATTTTAAATGACGGCGATTCACTTGCATTTACAGTATTTCCCTGTATTCAGTTTCTGCGTTCAAGTGTTCACGTATTTACATTACAACAACCCAAGAATATCAGTCAAACTTGCTAACACACACTCATACAGGGTAAAACCAAACCCTATTCATTCACCAATCAGACCCGATCGTTTCTCTCCTCTCTCTCATCTCATTTGCGGTGTTCCGCTGTCACTCGCGTGACGTATAACAAGGCGGCAGACCTAAACACAGTTGTTTACTTGGTGGATCTGGAGCGGCAATTTTCACAAAAAAGAGAGGATAAACGAGTGTCACTGTGGAAAATCCTGGTGGCGACGGAGAAAGTGAAGATGCAACAACATTGGTTTCGAAAAAAGGCAAGGAAATTATTTACCTCAGGCTCCGGACGTTTCTAAATCGGAAGGCTGCAACCTCAGGAGGTCGCATGCAGGCTGTATACGTCATCAAGCCTGGTTCATTTGAGTCAACGGAGCATTACATTCGCAAGTCATTAACATACTTCAACAATTTATTATTAACTAAAAATATTAGTCATCTTTATAACGTTAATTGTTAATATTCTGAAATTAGACAGTCTTTATGATGCGCAGTTTAGAAATGCGACCTCCAGAGAGGCTGCAGCCTTCACATTGAGAAACGGCCTCTTTGCGTTCCCCATTAGAAAGGGTTTTTCGCACGAGGGGAACATTGTTACATGTCTGCGTTTCTCTCTGATGCCTCAAAATGTTGATCTTTTAGTCTTTTAAAGGTTTAACGTTAGTGTTTTTAAAGTTTTAAGGTTGGCCAGTTTGATAGTACAAAAAGCACAGGTGCAATTTAACAGCTAACAAATTTTAAATTATTCTAAATTTTAAGGGGTCTAAAATAAGAAAAAGAGACTTTTAAGAAACGTTATTATAACTGAAAGTCCTGTAGCACATTTTTTAGTTAAGTGCATAATAAATGTTTTTGTTAAAATAAAGAGAATCGGGTGAGAGAATCGGGATCTCAATTCCCATGGAAAAAATCGGGATTCACATTTTAGCTTGAATCGTGCAGCCCTACTGTGGTACCAAATTCAGCCGCTTGAAGTCAATGTTACATACAGTTCCTTTAAAATGAATCATGTATCACATACAGTAGTTTTACTCAAACAGGCCACACACCTTACAAGGTTGTCGAACCTAACAATGATTATTAGCAAAACATATGTATGTTTAAAATACTGAAGACATATGTTTCTCTTGCAGTTTCATAATAAATAGTTCATTGAAGAATGGTATTTAGTAAAAATATATAAATATGTTAATTATCTTAAAAATGATATATTTTTACAATACAGGAGGACCATACCAAAATCTGTACACAATATTGTGTTTAAATGTCATTAGTTTGTAAATTTTGGCATAATAAAAACATATCAATTGATGTGTGTTAAATTTATAATGCTGACTTACATGTGTTGTGCATTCTTAAGAACAGTGGAGCTTAAATTTGTTCATGGCTTATTTTATCCCTCAGCAATTAAACTGGATGGAGCAAAAAATGTGGCTGGCAATGCCTGAAATAAACCTGGTATCAGCTTTGTGATGCAAACATAACACTTTCAAGAAATTTGTCCACACTGTTCGCACTACAAACAAAGCCCCAAATACAGTTATTCTGAACTAAAAAAGCTGGTGCGTATGGGATTTCACACAAACATCACCATTTACTCTTTAAAGGGGAGGGGGTTAAAGGTATTTTATGCATTTTGAGGTATAGCCGAAGATATACCCAAATGTTTGAAAAAGAACCGCCCCTCCACTTTTTAAAAAAAATGCACATGCGCAACAATCTACCCGCTCCAGCGAGGGAACGCCTATTAAATGTGTGCACGAGACCCAGCATGCACGAGCCTAGTTCTTCTCTTCGTGTCTGTGCGGTTTGTGGCTTGTGCCAGGGCTAGCATCGCTAATCATAGCTTACTTCAACTTTTACTAGCAGTGATTACCTGTCAAGTAGAAACCTTGCGTGGGAAGCCCAACCTGTGCTTTTAGTGCACGCCAGCGTGTGAAATAGTCGTTCAAAAACACTCTGGTCTTGTTTCTTTCTTCATCTGCCTTTCTCTTCTTGTCATACAATTCGTAGACACTTTTTCTCCTGCGACCCTCAGACATTTTGAAAAAACACGATGAGAGCTTCAATGAATGGGTGAAAACGTAGACCACCACACATATTTCACCTGAAAGTGCGCATGTGCAGAAACCGAGGGACGAGCACGTACGACAGCCTTATGTCAACATATCATCAGAATGATTGAAAACTGGGATGACCAATAGTCTAGATAATCCACCCAGAAAAAGAAAATCTTCTGCTATGACACAGTTTAAGTTGGATTCCTCATGCTAAACATAGGCAAAGTGTCAAAAAAGCAGTTGGAAGGGTGACAGAGTATTTCGGTGTTTCTGAAAGTTTTTTTTTTTTTTTAACATTGGTACATCTTATGTATCATTTCTTTTTATGGTCACTTACCCAAGAAAAGCATACCTACACGTCTATTAGCGTGATACAATAGAATTCACAGGCATTACTACTTCACACAACAGCTTTGTTTTATATCAAGGCTCAACAATGGCATGAAAGAAGTGCGTTTTTGGATGTAAGGAAAGATAAGCCAGCATTATGAAAACAATTTATATAGTTTGTTCATCCAGAGTTGCAGTGGATTTTTCTGTGTGTTTATTTAACACTGGAATTCTTTGAAAAGTCCTAACTGGGACTGAGTTGCAGGGGGTAAGTAAGACTTCTGTTTTATGTTGAAAATCGGTGCGTAAGTGCATATAATGTAAACGACATGAACATGTAGTGAATTATGAGTTATTCAGAGATAGTGAGTTTGTGTGTGTTGCTAGCTTATGACTCACTCCTCCCACGGCACGCCCCAAGGGGGTTGTATTTTTTCGGGAACATTCGCTAGAGCTAATCTGTCTTTTATAAATCTGATAAAACTAAAGACTCTTCAGAGATATGAAGAATGTAATACAACTCTATAGGTACTCAAGATTAACATGAGATAAGCAGAAACAGTGTGTATTATGGGAGCTTTAAAAACTTCAAATCTTGGCCAGACTCCCAGTAGATTTCCAACATAAGTGCATACAACTGATACTAGCTATTCTGTTTTAAATGGGTCACTTTCTAATTCCCCAGCCATACAAATCTACAAGCTGTTGCACTTTAAAGACAAAAAATGTCAAGTGTTCGGTAACACTAAGAACCAGGATCTTCAATCCATGTGCATTTCAGTCACTTGGATTTGGCACTAAAGCTTAGAAGTTCAAGTGAAAACAGATGATAGATAAGCCCTACAGCTCCCAGTGAAGACAGCTTCTAATCTTCACATTTGTATGTATGTGGTCTTTTCTATCGCTGCTATTCCTTTGAGGATAAGGATCTGAAGTGCCTAAGAGTGTCTTACCCTTGAGACATAGAGCGGTAGGTAAAATAGCATTTAGCTTTGTCACGATGACAAGACATTGGTTATTATAAACCTAACAGGAGAGACTTATCATAAAGGAAAAATATTAATGCAGAGTTAAGCCATTGGTGTAATTTTGACACAAGGTTTTTACTAACTCATGAGAGACAGAATCCATCGAGTGGCAACAGAAAACTGGTATTTGGTTTATGGAGCATCTTGTCTTGACACTAATTTGCTCACAGCATATAAACAGAATTGACCTGCTTGCAACACAGTTGCTGAGCAATGAATGTGAAATAATAAAGGTTTAGTTTTAGTAGTATTGTTTAGTATGTAGACAGTAGCCTATGTAGGCAGTATACTGCAAACGTGCTAGGATATTTTACTATATACTTTAAAATATGGGCTATTTACAAGAAAGTAAACATGCTACTATAAAACACCAGGCACTTCTATTAGGCATTTATGTTTATAGAGAATGAAGGACACACTCTAAAAACAAAAAGTGGTTCTTGGCTCGTAATCATAGAGGAACCATTTAAGTGCCATATAGCACTGATGAAGTACCTGTGTAGCACCGGTGTAGAACCATACTGTGCTATGTAGAACCATATGTGGTGATATAGTGCTTTATGACCCCCGTATGGTTCTTCATAGGTCCTTCATGGGTGCTATTAAGCACTAGAAATGGTTCCTCTATGAATATGAGCCAAGAACCACTTTTAGTGCTATTTAGCACTGTCTGTTTTTAGAGTGCAGGTTAAAGAACTATGTACAGGTATCTCTTTTAACACAATTAACGTTCATGTATTTTTTATATCAGTCATTCTCAACCTTTCTCATTTCAGGGCCCCCCTATTGTCCACAAAAATATTTGAAGCACCCCCTCCCCACTCTTTCAGTTTCTACCGACTTAAATATATTGGAGCTAGATAATGAAAATTCTGTTAACTAATTCCCCACCTGCCATTTTTTGAAAAGTTGCCCACCAGCAATGTTTGTGATTTTCATAAAAGTTTCACAAAATGCCTTCCAGGAAAATTTTCTTCTAAAAATATATAAACATACAAATATATCAAATGAAAGAACAAACCCACTGCTTTGAAACAAACAAAACGGGAAAAAAAACTTTCATCCTATCTATATTTTTTTCTTTGCTTAGAAACTTTAAATAATTTTTAATGGACAAGCTGAAATATTTGCATTTGTGAAGGAATTTTGTTAGATATCAGATTCAGAACAAATATCTAAACAGAGTTTAAAATAACGTTTTGGCTTCAGATTTTTCATAAATTGGGAAATTTTTCATAAAAGATAATCCATCTAGTGGATAATCATGGTATTGCAGATTAAAATAAAAAATCATCAGTAAAATGCTTTTATGCAAATGTTTTCTCTTAATTGATGTGATAACTTGTCAATGGTGGGGAAGGTGTTAAGACCCTCGTGTGCGCCCGCGGCCCCCAGGTTGAGAAACACTTACTGCTCTGTACATGAAGATAAAATGGTGCTAAATAGTACGTAAAGCTCGTAATCATACAGGGAACTGTTTTTAGTGCTACAGGGCACCTATACAGCACCTCTGTAGAACCATAAGTGGTGCTGAAGCATCAGTATAACACAACTTATGGTTCAACATAGTACAGTAATACTGTTCTGCACATCTGTTACATAGGTTCTACATAGGTTTTGTTTAGCACTAAAATGGATCCCCTATGATTACAAGCCAGTGAACCACTTTTAGTGCTATTTAGTACCATTTATTTGGTACTAAATTGGTGGAGCCTATCCCAGATGTTTCAAGCCAAAGCAGATAGCACTGGACAGTACCCAATAGGATTTCATGATCCACTAATGTATTATTCACTTAATAACCTTAAAATATGAATCACTTACTACCACATACATATTTTTTAGGAGCTGGAGTCAATTTACTTATTTAAATGATGGATGCATGAGCTTTTTGGAACTTCACAGTGTTGAGCATCAATATAAAAATATATTACTGCATTTTAATAAATAAATAAAACTTTGGGTTCAGCTAAAGAAAATAAGTCATGTACATCTGGGATAGCATGAGGGCGAGTAAGAATTTCCATATTTACGTGAACTATTCCTTTAAGTCCAACACAAGTTTCCATATCTGCCCTTCATTATTCAAATTCTTTTTGCATTCCTACTCAAACTAAATTATAGACCTTAACTGAATCACTGCATGTCAAGCGGGTTGTACTGCAAATTGAATCATCCGTCTCTTATACCAAATCTAATATGGCATGTTTTCACAAGCATAACACAGGCACAGTATTTCTTGAAGTAAAACTTTTCTCCTCCCACCACAGTCCCTTAGGAAATGTTTGCTTATTTCAAGGAACGCAAAGTTCTGAACACCTGTTGTTTTAGAAGCTCTTTCCCCTTTTTGATGCCACTTTTGATGTCATGGTAAATTATAGGTTCTCAACACTTAATTTGCGATGCAGCAACACTTTACAGGTTTTTTTATTATTTCCTAAAAGAGCTTTGATCAGCGAACTGTTTGCAAGTCTCAGCCTAAAAGACGCGCCAACAGTCCGCCCACAGATCAATAACATCTGACAAAATAGCAAGCTAGCTTTTTTCACTTTTGTACAGACAAAAATCTTTCTGCCTAAGTGAGCAGTCATAACCATGCCTGTAACTTAAATGGTTCACAAAGAAAGCTCATGCAAAGACACATGGGAATTGAGATATCATTTTTTCCTATAAACTTCTGGTCTTATGACTTATTACTGTACGTTTTAGACCTGAGGTCATACTCTTCTCCAGTGTTGACATACTTTAATGAAATGCACTCAATATCTCCTCTCGCCTACAGGCAATAGATTCAATGTCACAGAGCTTCTTGTAGGACAAAATCTTGGTGTTTCTGAGCTCAGCTGACTCAGAATCTTGTCACCTTCTTATGAACATTTCTGATGTATTACTTAACCGGCCACAAGTAGAAAAATGGGTGTTATTGACTCATCTCTGATCTGCTGGCAAAGTACAAAACTCTCTCAGGCTATCAAGCAATAAGAAAAGCACAATTTCAATTTAAACAGCAGTTAAGTTGGCCATTTAAGGGTTACACAGTTTCCACTACACAACCTTTAAGGGGTTTTTTTTCTTGAAGTTGTAGATGTATATGCAGAAAACTTTAGCACGCAGCACCTAAAGAAGCCCCCTGGTGAGGAGCAGAGAGTTCAGTCAGAGTTGTGCGAATCACTCCGCCCAAGTAGCAGTGCTTCACCTTCTGCGAATATAGTTCCCAGTATGTATACTGTTAAAAGATGGCTGTGTCTCATATTACCTTGTTATTTGTACACGGTGTGACTATACAAACCACAACACATAAATAGGAAAATGTTCAAGTTATTTTGTCACTTATTGGGAGCAGTTTGCTAGCTGGAGCCATTCACTTCCAGTCTTTGTGCTAGGCTAGGCTAGCGAGGGCTGCGTCAGACAGAGTTACGGGATGCACAGAGATGAAAAGGGTATGTAAGGACTTAACTAACTCTGGGGGATACGGTGAATAAGCTAAATTCCCAAAATGTGGGAGCGTTCCTTTAATATATTAAATGCTTTACTGAAATAATGAATCATTTATGAACAACTTTAATTTAATTGTTCCAATATGTTATTATTTTAAACAGCTGGTATTTATATCCAACACTGTAATACTTTACAGTTGAGAACTTTTACAGATTAGTTAATTATTTATAACAAATTAGTCAATGAAAACCAGTGAAATTGCTAATTTGATCTAAGTCAAACATCTATGTGACCTTATGAGCAGGCCCTTGCATAATATCTACATTTAAGTGCACGTTCTGTGTTTCTTTGGGGAAAATCAATGGACTAAAAAAGGCGGGGTGCATGGTCTCTGAAAGCCAATGCTGACATTTGAAATCATCTAAACAAACAAGCCCCTACCCCAATAGAATCTGGACCTTCTTTGATAGACCTTCTTTTCAAAGTCTGTTGACACGCCTCTTATTGCTGATTGGCTACACGTGTGTTTTAGTACTCAGCCCGACTCCCTTTTTAAAGTGTTTTTAAAAAATCATTCACCTCGCCTTTAAGAGGAATGGGTTTAAATATTGGAAAAAAGGTTAACTAGGCTCACAGGACTACACTCAAATTGATCGAATGATGGAAAGTCTGTGGAAATCTATAGTTTTCTGCGGAGTTCTGCATGAGGAGATTCCATGTGGGCCTGTGAATGATTAATGAAATAAACACAAGGCACTCAATTACTGAAAGCAGGATGTCTGTCAGATGTAATTAGCATAAAGGCCACAATACAGATGGCTTCATCAGCTACAGTATTTTTCATCTACTGTAATAACACATGAGGTTTAGTTCTGACTGAAGATGATGACACAACTCTTCAATGTTTCTCCAGTCTAACCTTGTTAGGATGCAAAAATAAATATAAGGGAAACACAGAAGCAAAAACATGTGAACATTGAATTGAAGTTGTCTTCAAGTTGTCTGTAGTAGTGAAGGGTGTAAACATCTACATGAGCTCTTGTCTGCACTGATGCATCATAATTTATACAGGAAGTTCAGCACCATGGACAGCAGTCAAACACAACAACAACAACGAGACATTAGTCACTTTCAAACATACAGTCTTTACTGGTAATTTACTGGTTAATTGCAGTTAACAGGTGATGTGTGAACAGAACCTTTCCGGTAAATCAGTGCTGTCAATTTACCAGTAAGAGAGGTTGTAAGATTACCAGTAATTTACAGGTAAGCGCAATGTGTGAACAAAAAAATATATAGATTGCCGGCATTTAGAACAGACGACGTCAGACGCGCTGACAGGCCAATCAGAACATTTTTATACAGATGACCCGTTTACCCCCGCACTGTTTACGGACGTTTTACACACACACTGCACACCTGAAGTTTACGTCCACATTTCTTCACCAAAGTTTTTTGAAAAAGCTCTTTATAGCCCTCTGTAAAGCCTTATGTGCAAACAGTACTGTTATTTAAGAAGTTTCGGTTTTACGTCGCATAATGCAATGTTTGGGCTCGAGCAACTTCGTGAAAACAACAAAATACGGATCGTGGATATGAAGGACGTGGATTGTTTACAAAAACAACATTGAGCTCGCCGCGCGCCAGAGGTAACTTCCTTTCTCGACGAATTTACCAGTATTTTACTTATGTGTGGATGATATTTGACACATTTTTGTATTTACTGGTAAATTAATTCTGCTAAATGCATGGTAATTTACCAAAATTACTGTGTGAAAAAGGCTATTGACAACAAAAAAAATACATCAAGTCACAAATATGTACTGCAGCAAGTCAAAATTTGATTTAGAACCAGAAAGAATGGAAAAGCTAAAGTTATTATTGTGGTCTCTGTTTAATGTTTCAAAAATTGGTGCAAAAACACAGCAACTGAACCACACTCACAATGTCCAATACTGAAGCAAATTGAAAAAGTGGTTTGTTGCAGTTTTTCTGATAGCTATTTTGGTTATATTTTATTCATAATTTAAGGGACACATCGCTTTTTCCAATCGATGAGCGTTTAAGAGAAAGTAAGGTTATCAGGGGCAACAAAAATTTACGGTATGTGGAAAATTATGTGGTTTTTTAACCACAAAGCACGTGAACACATTGTATTATACCAAATACACAAAATAAAAATTTTAAGCAATGAAATAGGTGCCCTTTAAACTTCAACAATAAGACACAAGGAAGGTTAAACTTATTAAAATACGTTCTGGGTGTAGAGTCAGGATACATTGAGAATAAGAGACCTTTGTGTCCAGAACAATCTAAAATCAATTACTGATGCAGGACTTTTTCATTGCTATTTCAAGCTGCAAATGTTCAGCTTTGATACGTTTTCAATTTTCCGCTTCTGTCTTCTATTTCTGGCATGCGTACATCATAAGTGAGCCACTTTTCAATTCAAAGTTGTGAAATATGTAATAGCACCCTTATACAGGGAATTCAAATGCATGGAAAAGTACAATAATGGCATCTGCTTTTAGATAGACCCAGGGGCAGTGACAAATTACAACATTAAATTCAACTAATGCACTAAACATTTGAAAGTATCAGATTTTATGATAACTAACTAATACAAGCAAGTCTTCATGGCCTGAAGTCAAGATACAGTATACTGTATGAGAGCCAGAAATACAGGCTGTTGGTGTAATAAGTGTATACTGTAAATCCAAAAACTTCAAATGCTTTGATACTGAAAATAGATCCAAACAGATGTTCTAGTTAAAGCAAGATAAACTTTAGCTTGAGCTCCAGCAGAGAGCAAGTTTAAATCAACAGCACATAATAAATACATTTAAATGAGCTCGGGTGAGGAGGAGGTCCAAACTGCAGCTGCGCTGACGCCCACAGATGCTGAGAGGAACTTACGGTTCCTCTGGTTTTATGTTCTGCAGTACATTAAGGTTGTTTGCGAAACAGATTTGCAAATTAAAATAATTCACTTTGCGAAGCACCAGAAGGGAATGTGAAGAAATTCTACCTCAGGCTGTTTGCAAGAAGCACAGCCATCATTCAGCTGCTAAATGAAATACCCAGAAAGAATCGGTCCAATTACCATTTGTGAAAGTTATGTGGGTACACATACTGCAGCAGCTACAGTCTATGAAATGTTTACTGCTGGCTTACTTTTAAAACCATAATGAATCCTCTTTTAATGGGGGCATGTAACACAAGTGATGCCAAAAGAAACACTTCAAAGGGATAGTTTTCCCCCTAAAAATGAAAATGATGTCATTATTTACTCCTCCTTATGTTGTTCTATTGTATGAGTTACTTAACTTAAAATAGTATATTTTATCATGGATGGTAAGCAAACATTGACAGTACCCATTGACATCCATAGTATTTTTCCTATATGGAAGTGAATGTGAACGTCACCTGTGTGTTTTCCATCATTTACCAAAATATTATAATATATTAAATTGTATACATTATTATATATATAATTTTGTTTAATATTAAACTTTCTTTTTCAAAATCATTTGCAGCATCCAGGTTATCGTGTATTGTTAGTTCCCTTTCAGTCGGTCACTACGACGTCACGTCGTGACCGACGAATTGGGAACTCGCTTAGAGAGACCAATCTGCTTCGTACTCTACTAAAACGCCAATGAACTTGGCATTGAGATATTTGCATAATGCTGGCGCCGCCCCGCCAGGTGCGTATATAAGCCACAGGTGCAAATATGGAAATTAGCTTTTCCGCTTCGAAAGCCGGCATTATCTGCTACTGAGAAGCTACTCTCTGCTCTTCTGGGAACGGTTGCTGAAGTTGATTGACAAGCAGTACTGACACAGCGGACGCTCGCAGTATTCCACTGCTCTGCATCTTTTTTGTTTTGAGTTTAGTGTGTGCGTTGCCTCTCCCTGTGCGCATCATCAGCTGAGCACCTAAGAGTGATTTCCCTAAAGAGTGATACGTGAGAGTTCTGTGTCTTTTTAAAGACAGCCACTCTCTCGTATATTCGGAGATCAGCGTCCTTTTCAGGATAGCTTTTCCTCCGTGCGATCTTGGATGCAAGAAGTACAGGGATTCCAGTGACGGTCACGAGCGCTGTCTTCGTGCTATGGCATCGAGCACTCCGAGGCTGCGTTCGTGGAGAGCTTTTGCTCTCTCTGTGAGAGCATAACCCTCTTGGATTGCGGAGACGACTGTCGTTTCTACGGGAACTTTGTGCTGAACGCCGCCATGGTGCGGCTGTCAAGCGCTCGCAGAACGCTCTTCGCATCACTACGCTGAGTAGGACGGAGGATGCGTCCTTCACCTACCGGCCTTCTCATCCTCAGCCGGTTGAGGCTCCGGTGGAGACTGCAGAGTCGTGTTCTGCGATTTCTGCCGAATCCATTGGACCTCCTTCTGGTCCCGTCACTTCTACAGCATCAGAGGGGTGCCCATTTTTTCCCTCCGAGGCGGAGTCGTCCCGGAGATGGCGGCCGTGCCCGCTCGAGCGGCGGAAACGGTAGAGTTGGAGGGGTTAATTCCTCTCCGCCCGAACCGTCCCGCCCACATGATTGGTACTTCGGAGCTGCCCGGGCCTCTACGGTCCTCACCTCCTGTGCCTGCCTTTCCCGACGGCACGAAGAGCTGACGTGATTTGCGGCCGTCTCGGCCGTTCAGCTTCACCCCTCATCTCCCTCACTAACGGAGCCGCTAAGGGGGGATCCCTTCAGTTGAGCGGGGGGTTGCGATGCAGCTGCGTTCCTGGAGGGACCACCCAACCCTTCCCTCCCGTGTTTGTATAGACAGTCGTCCGGTTACGGGCGCTGCCCATCAGGCATGCGGAGACGCGGCTTCAGCCCTGCACGCATTAACGTACTGCAGGTTCACCAAACGAAGGCTTTAGAGATATACGAGGGAAGCCGCGACCTTCAGTCGTGCGATGTCCACCACAGTGTTCAAGATCGCCACCTTTGGCTATGTCTGGCTTATATGACGGAACAACTTCATGAATGCTCCTGTCTCACAGACCGGCCTCTTCGGCGAGCCCGAGGAGTCGTACAGCTCCGCTGCGCAGACTGAGGCGATCTCCTAGGTCGTGCCCCGGCGGATGAGAGCTGCCCTGGTCCACCAACGCCGGCTCCTCAGTCTGCCTCTCGCCGTCGGCGTCCTGCGGCGGCCACCTCTGTTCCCCTCCTCGGACCCCATCTCGGCAGCGCAGGGGAACCGGTCGTCAGCAGCTCGCCCCACCCGCTTAGCCGCTTCCCGTGAAAATCGGGAGTTTAAGTGGCCAGAGACGGGCGACCCGGAGTGGCAGAGGATCACTCTTCAGAAGACAGTGATTCGCTCCTTCCCCCGGTAGAGGGTCGGGTGGAAAATCCTTGGTTTGCATATGTTCCACCGGCTGTCCAGCCGGTACCCACTTAACCACGCATAAGAGTGCATTCCTCTTTCCTCTCCAGGTCTCCGGAGGATCGAGAGAGCCGTGGGCGTACACCTGCTCACTCTACCTCTCCTCTATCGCCAGCGGGTGTCCTGAGGAGTCCGAGCTCTCCACTGAGGAGACCGGACCACCAGCACCCTCATCGGAGTCTGCGCTCTCCGCAGAGGAGACCAGACGACCGTCACCCTCAGCGGGCTCAGGTCAGTGTCACACACACACACACACATACTGTAGATGTTTATGCTGTCACAGCAGACGCACCGGCAGTCCTACCTGTCTCGCTTCGCTGCCCCACCGCGGGTACTTCGGTAGTGTCGTTAATTCTCCTCGTACGGTCCCTGGATGCTTCGCTTCAGTTCCCAGCCCGTCTCGTTGGGTTTTACGCACTATCCGCCTCGGTTACGAAATACAATTACCGGCACTTCCCCAAATTCACGGACATTCGTTTCACTATAGCGAAAGCGTCCGATGCACATGTACTGCGTGCAAAAGTCGATGTCCTGCTGGCGAAGGACGTTTCGAGCCGGTCCCTCTTACCGAGAATGATGATAGGGTTTTTCCAGCCTTATCTCATAGTACCCAAAAATACGCGGTGGGTTACGACCGATTTATTTACGCACCGGCTCTACAAATGTGATCCTTTAGGATGATACGCCGAGGCTCGTATTTCAATATTCAGATCGGTTTGCAGCATAGACCTGTAGACGTGTACTTCATGTGTCCATCTCCCCTCGCCTTAGACCGTTTTTCGCTCTGCGTTCATGGAGTGGACATATTAATACTAACTACATCATTCGAGCTGTCTCTCTCTCCCCGTGTCTCCATGGAAGTGCTAGTCACGGCATTTAAATCTCCGAGAGAGAGAGCGTTGTTCGCATTCTGCTTATATTTACGCCAACTATAATGGCTCGTTCTTGGCAAACGTGCGCGAACACAGAGATTTAATGCTTCAGCATCTCGCTCGTTTAAGTCATCAGGTCAGCTGGGAAAAGAGCAACTTTGCCCCGTGCAGAGGATCCTTTTCTCAGTATGGAAATAGACTCGATCGATTTATTGGCGTGTTTTACAAGAGCGCGCAACCAGTCAGTTCTGACTTGCCTCGGTTTAATTCGAGGGAAGTACGCGGTCCCTCTGAAACAATTTCAGAAGCTCCTGGACATATGGCAGCAGCTGCGGCGTGACATCTGCTCGAGCTGCTTCATATGAGACCGCTTCAGCATTGGTTTTACGATCGAGTCTCGAGGAGAGCGTGGCGCAACGGCATCCACTGTGTAACCATTACACCTGCGTGTCATTTCAATTTTACCCCGTTGCAGACCCAGCATTTCTGATAGCAAGATATGCCTCTGAGTCGGGTCTCCTGGCATTCTGTAGCATGCGATGCCCCCAGCACGGGATGAGCAGCCACGTATGACGGGCTTGCAGTCTCAGGGGTGTGCATAGCACCCCAACTGCCGCGAGCGGTGCGCTGTATATCTGGGACTTGTACGCTCCGCTATGGAGATGCGAGGGAAGGATGTATTAGCCGACACCGACAACATTGCGACTGTTGCGTTATTTACCGTTAAGGCGGTTTTTGCGCTCTCGTCACCTGTCGCATCTCGCTCGTCATCTCCTCCTTTGGAGTCAGAAGCATCTGAGGTCCCTTCGTGCCATTCACTTTCCGGGTACGCTCAAATACAGCGGCAGACGCGCTTTCCCGAGCTGCGCGCCCCGGAGAATGGCGACTCCACCCCCAGACGGTCCAGCTAATTTGGAATAAGTTCGGTCGTGCGCAGATAGATCTATTTGCGTCACCGGACGATACCCACTGTCGCCTGTTTTATTAACTAACCGAGGACAGCCTCGGCGTGGATGTGCTGACACACTGCTGGCCGCGGGGGATGCGCAAATACGCATTCACTCCAGTGAGCTTAATCGCACAGACACTGTGCAAAGTCAGGCAGGACGAGGAGAGCCTTTTATTAGTCGCCCCGTACTGGACGACCAGGAATTGGTTTTCAGAGTTAATGCTCCTCGCGACAGCCCCTCCCTGGCGATTTCCCCTGAGGAAAGACTTTCTTTCTCAAGGAAGGGGCACATTATGGCACCCGCGCCCCGACCTGTGGGATTTCCATGTATGGTCGTTGAGCGCGCGCAAGGTTTAGGTGATTTATCGCAAGCGGTATCTAACACCATCGACGCGGTACGAGCACCGTCCACAAGACGGGCTTACGCGCTTAAATGAAACCCTTTTTCGTCACCTGGTGCTCTTCGCAACGCGAGGACCCCAGAGAATGCTTAACATTGTGCTTTTATATCTTCTACATAGGTTAGATGGTAGGCTGTCCCTCCGCCATTAAAGTTGATATCGCCGCTATTTCTGCTCATCACTCACTTATTAACGGCAGTTCAGTTGGCCAGCATGACTTGGTTATTAGATTTTTAAGAGGCGCTCGCAGGCTAAACCCCTCGCGCCCTCCCTCTATTCCTCCTGAGACCTGTCCATGGTGCTGAAGCCCTACTACAGGTTCCGCGTTCGAGCCTTTGCAGTCTGCGAGTCTGAAGTTTTTGTCAATGAAAACTCTGACCCTGCTAGCATTGGTCTCCGTGAAGAGAGTAAGGAATTTACATGCATTCTCTGTTGACGATTCGTGCCTTCAGTTTGGTCCTGCTGTCTCACTGAGACCCAGACCAGGCTACGTGCCCAAAGTTCCCACCACTCCCTTCAGAGATAAGGTGGTGAGCTTGCAAGCGCTGCCCCCCGGAGGAGGGCAGACCCAACCATGGCTTTATTATGCCCCGTACGAGCGTTACGCAACTACGTGGATCGCACACAAAGCCTTAGGACCTCAGATCAGCTCTTTGTTTGTTATGGTGGTCAGCAGAGAGGGAAAGCTGTCACTAAGCAGAGGATGTCTCATTGGATAATTGATACTATCGCCCTTGCTTATAATCTGCAGGGCATTCCTTGTCCATTTAATTTGAGAGCTCACTCTACTAGAAGTGTTGCCTCATTTTGGGCATTCGCTCGTGGTTCCTCGCTAACAGACATCTGCAGAGCTGCTGGTTGGGCGACACCTAATACGTTCATTAGATTTTAGTGTTCGTGTCAAGCCTGTCTCCTCTCGTGCCCTTTCCTCGTTAGGGGAAGCACAGAGAACAGGCTCGCAGGTCGGCTTGCAGCCTCCGACTGCTGCTCCAAACTGAGCTCAGTATGGAAGGCCATCAAGGCAAAAACGCGTAATAATTTGTTTTGCCTTCCTCCGCTGCCTTGGCAGCCTGATGTTGCGGAGCATCCGCTGCCAGCCTCTCACTAGCTGCATCCTCGCGAACCTGTGTTTGGCTCGGGCATCCACACTGCGTCCCACTGGGTTCCTTTGTGAGTATTTTTCCGTGGGGTTAATCCTACTAGCCCACGTTTCCCTCAGCAGAGCACTGCTTTGCTTACACAGCCACGGCTGTCATTTATACCTCAACTACGGTTGACTTTCGCCCACCAATAGCCCTTAACGGGGCGGTGGCTTCCGCAGCGTCCCTATACCGCTCAGATAGGGCGCTTCCCAGTCGCTGGCACTACTGTGGGGTTAAAGGAACATCTAGTGCCCGGCCTTCTGCCTTAAAACCTAATTCTCCTTATCCTTAAGTGGAACCGGAGGGCTTTACGCAGACACTGGAAGAGGTCAGCCCTCAGTGGCGTTTTGGTAGGGATTCCCAATTCGTCGGTCACGACGTGACGTCGTAGTGACCGACTGAAAGGGAACGTCTCGGTTACGTATGTAACCCTCGTTCCCTGAAGGAAGGGAACGGAGACGTCACGTCCCGTCGCCACAGGGCTGCTCCCTGCTGTTTATCGGCCGGTCACACTTTCCGGCTTTCTCAGCGAAATGAAGCTAATTTCCATATTTGCACCTGTGGCTTATATACGCACCTGGCGGGGCGGCGCCAGCATTATGCAAATATCTCAATGCCAAGTTCATTGGCGTTTTAGTAGAGTACGAAGCAGATTGGTCTCTCTAAGCGAGTTCCCAATTCGTCGGTCACGACGTGACGTCTCCGTTCCCTTCATTCAGGGAACGAGGGTTACATACGTAACCGAGACGTTTTGAGCCATTGTTATCTGGGAATAACAAACCTGCAAATGTCAGAACCAGGCATTCCAACACGCCATACAATAATCAGGTAAACCACGGAGAGTTTTAAGGAAATAAAATTCCAAATACCTACAGTACTGTGCAAAAGTCTTAGGCCACCATGCCAGAATTAGATTTGTTGTTTTTGCAATGTTATAGAGATCATATATAATTGTTTCTCAGTCTCTTTAATAAAATACATCCAGAAAATACAGGAAATGTGTGTGTAGTATTAAAAACTGTATAAAAATGTAAACTCCTTTTCCACTTGAGCAGTAGCAGGAAACTGCAGGATCTCTTAAAGGGATAGTTCGACCAAAAATGATATTAAACCCATGATTTACTCACCCCCAAGCTGTCCGAGTTGCTCCGGATATTTTATAAAATGTTTTAGATCTTTCAGTTGATTAAATGTAATGTTATGGGGTCCACGACCTTCAAGTCCAAAAAAAGTGCGTCCATCCTTCACAAATTAAATCCAAACGGCTCCAGGATGATAAACAAAGGTCTTCTGAGGGTAATCCGTGCGGTGTTGTTGTAGAAATATCCATATTTAAAACTTTATTAACGAAAATAAATACCCTCCGGTAGCGCCGCCATCTTAGTCGCATCCGCATTCAGGAGAGAGTATTAGCGTAGTGTACGCACTTTTCTTAGTGACGTATGACAAATTTGGAGGGCGGGGGCACAGAGCAGCAGCAGAGTAGCCTCCATAGGTTGCGTAAGCTCTCATTCTGAATGCGGACGCGACTAAGATGGCGGCGCTACCGAAAGGTTTTTATTTTCGTTAATAAAGTTTTAAATATGGATATTTCTACAACAACACCATGCGGATTACCCTCAGAAGACCTTTGTTTATCATCCTGGAGCCGTTTGGATTTAATTTGTGAAGGATGGACGCACTTTTTTTGGACTTGAAGGTCGTGGACTATGGGTGGACCCCGTAACATTACATTTAATCAACCGAAAGATCTAAAACATTTTCTAAAATATCCGAAAATGTGTTTGTCTGAAAAACGATGGACATATGCAACTCGGACAGCTTGGGGGTGAGTAAATCATGGTTTTAATATCATTTTTGGCCGAACTATCCCTTTAAACCTAAATAAAACTTTTTACTTCATTCTGCTCAAAAATGCTCAAGATGTGTTTAGTGCCAATAGAGGTCACACTAAACACCAAGAATGCCTAAAGAAGACATTTAGTCCTGAAAATGTCTTTTTTTTGTACAGTACATATTTCCTGTATTTTCTGTTTGTATCTTAATAAAATAGATTGAAAATAAATATGGATGGACATTAAAACTTCTAAAACAACAAGTCTGGTGTAGGTTGCGTAAGACTTTTGCACAGAACTGTACAGTAGGTCCAAAACCTGTCCAAATACAAAATGTCCAGAAGGGCAATGGTTGTTTCATAGACACAAATGATGTCTGTTGAGAAGTGACTTGATAAACATGGTTTGGACAATGAAACTGAAACACTGGCCCATATAGTGTTGGAGGTTTCATGCTTATGTGTGATTTGGTGTCCAATCTTCATGCATTGCCAGTTAAATCAGAAAGAACAGAGTGTGAAGGTTAAATTTGCAGAGCAGTAGCACAGCTGCCCATAAAATATTGCAATAATGTGAGGCATATCAGCCTTCTAAAGAGGACAAACTGTGCATCGGTGACAAGGACAGCGAGTCTTTGTGGTGTATCGAGTCCAAGTCAGTATGTGAAGGATGAACCACACACTCTATAGGAATAACTGTTGACACAAGCAAGAGCTGTCTGAAAGGGATGAGTAAACCAGATTGTATCCAAAAAGACAAAACCGCAGAATTAAATGCACACCTCAACTTTTCTGTTTTTAGATGCGTTACTGACCAAGGACTAAAGAGCAATTCTGTAGGATGATGTGCACTAAATGTGGAACCCTGTATCAGGTAAGAATGGTGACAAAGTGGTTTCATGAACTTAAAAGTTGACATCTCGCATGGCCTGCACAGTCATCATATCTGAATACTTGATTTAAAGGAGCAGGTTTCTAATAAGTAAAAATTTTAGATTTATCTAGTGATAAAGAAATTCTCTCTTTAACAATCAGACTATGATTGACGTTATAGTTGACCAGCTTAGATGATTTGTTTTTACAAACGATCTTCATTGCTGATTTAGACAAAATGTATGCAGGATTCATTTCTCAGAGTGTTATAGGGGAAGGTAGCTGCAATCTATCCATGTGATATACTGAGTAAAAGAGCAGTTATTGATGAGAAGAGCAGTATATGAAGTTAAGATTATGAGCCGTCTTATCACAGAAACCTTGAGGGTTGATGACGTGATTTGTGATGAATGAAATGTTTAAAGGTAATCGCTCTTTTACGACAGTGTGCTTATTAAAAATGTGACAGAGCTGAGGAGCTGGTACTATTATTGTAGCTGTCTGCATAGATGGATGAGCAAGTTATCTCTCTACTCACAAGCAGATTCGACATCTTCTTCTATACATCAAGTAAAAATTTAAAAACGTTTTATTGCTTAAAGGGGTCATGGTGAGTTTTTTATTATTTTATTTTGTTCCCTGCCAAAAAAAAAAAACCATACGAATTTAAATACACTGTAAAACATTTCTGTATAAATTACAGTATAACTGGCAGCTGTTTGGCAGTAACTTACGGTAGATTTAAATTTATATTATTTACTGGCAACATTATTTATCTTTACAGAATAAAATTTTAATAACACCCTCAAGCAAAGCATTCTGGAAACCAAAATCTGAAGGAAAAACACAGAAAAAGGTTGATGAGGATTTCTGGTTCCCAGTATGCTTTGAATGAGGCTGTTACTTGTTAATGTTTTATATTCATTTAACTTTGAACAAACTTTTGCCAGTAAATAACAAATTTAAATATAGTGTAAGTAAGTTATTGGCAACCAGCTGCATAACCACAGCAATTTTTTACAGTGTTATCACAATACAGCTTCTCAAACAGTCTTTTTGCACATCACTACACACATTGTTCTCAGCTAGTGTGTACAAACACGCAGTATTTGAAGCGCATATTTGCATCGTGTTCCTCGCTCAATATTACTTGCTGGATTTAACATTGGGTCAGGCAAATTTTTCGCTCAAGTAAAAAAAATTCGGACGTGTTTCAGGCGAATCGCCCAATTTGTGTCATTCGCATCGCAACGTGATAGTATTTAAAATGAAATCATTACTTGCAGTTTGCTGGATTTTTGTTTAGTCCAAAACAGTAGGCACATAAGTCAGTACAAATATGACAGTACATCGGTGGGATTCTTTACAAGCAATGATGCTTGTTTTCCACAGCCAGCAACAGTACAATATTTGTCTGACATAGCAATCTTACTGTTATTACAATCTTATCATGACCAGTACAATATTATACCTTAAGCACCTATTTTGTACCTTTAAAGGTACAGTTAAATGTTTTGTACCACTAACATTTATTTGGTACAAAATTGGTCCTTAAAAGGTACACAATAGGTCCTTAGGGTATAATATTGTACCCCAAAAGGTACAACATTTCAATGGGTTGTATACCCATAAAAGGTACAAAACTGAACCTTTGAGGGTACCACCCCAGTGACAGAAAAGGTACAATTTTAAACCTTTTTTTCTGACAGTGTATAAGAACAAACTCATGTGCGTACGCACGTGTTGTAAATTAGGCGGAAAGTTTTTGTGAGAAGTTCAAGTGTGCGTATACTGTAAATACGAAAAACATTCACAATTATAAGTGAATGAGACTCAATAATTTTTAATAAATTCTGTGTAATTAAACCTAAAAAGGCTAACCAACATTACTACATTCATTGTATTATATAATATGTTTTGTTTAATTCTAATTTTAAGTTTTAAAATGTTTTAAAAACTTTGAGAACCACTGTGTTAGGACATTGAAAGGATAATCAGGCCAGTGATCATGATTACACCGGTTGCGTATCGATCGCTATATGCCTTGAAGCACTCTTTAATGTAAGTTTATGGTAATTCTTCTCTGTTTTTGTCTGGTTGAAAACCCATATCAGATTCTATTGTGATGAAATACCGAATTAATACCATTATTTAAGCATAGCAGGATGAAATCCTTGGAAAAATTAAAGTAATTATCATTCATGTTTATAGCAAAAATGTGCAGCAGACAACCAGTGCTCATATTTCATCTGTTGTTTAGGTATGTTCTGATTTCCCTATGCTGCTTTTGGGCGTGTGCTCCACCTCTCTTTATTTGTCTTCTTCCCTTTAGCCTCTTTGTTCAACACATTGTAGTTCTTTTTGCTCTGATATCTTAAGAAGGATCGTCTTTAGAATAACTACTAGTCAGAAGGATAAACAATGTTTTGTTTGATTATTCCTTTCGAAGGTCTTTATATTTATGTGTGTGCCTAGACATGTGTTTAAACATAGCATTAGGAAAGTTTGGAAAAAATAGTTGTCTGTCCTGTCAAGGTTAAACATTTAAAAAAAATGTGTAAATATCCTTTGTGGTTCTCTGACTGCATTTTGTGAGCACAACCATCTGTGGTCTTCATTTGATATGCATATAAAAGAACTGCACACAGGGTCAAAACAGCTACCCGCTAAGCACCAAATACAAATAAAAATGCCATGCCAAGTAAAAAGTGCCAGTTGGTTTTATAATAATATAATAATGTGGTAAGATTTGACTAACTAAACACTATTTTGACATTAAAGACTATTTGAAACAGGTCACTGACACTATTGTATTCACTTTCGTAATACACATTCCAGGTCTTGTCTTATGCAGTATTCATAGGACACATTATTTCAAGAAGATATTCCAGGATCTGCAATAAGAAGCGGACTCAAGACACAGTCCTGCGGGTCTCCCTTACTCAGGGTTATGATGTGCCTGAGAGAAGTCCAGAACCCAGTCACAAAGGTGGGCATTTAATTAAAGGTCCCTGAGCTTAAAGCCAGACTTTGGGGGACTACAATGTTAGTGTTGAAGGCTGGGCTGTAGTCTTAAAACACATAGTTCTCATGGGGGACAGTATCCACAGTAGACCAAATTGGGGAGAGAGGCAAACTAGAGTGGGTCGATGTTATTAGGGATGGAGGAACAGATGGTATTCTTGATAAGCCTCTTGATAACCTTAACCTCAAAGGTAATTGTTATCTGATTTATAACTGAAGGGCTTCTGGCTGAATGAAATTCAATTAGTCTTTTGAAACACAATGGAGATATATCCCTGTATGACAAGCAATTAAACGGAGATGGATTTACTGGACCAATATCAAAATTTGTCCTACTCTGTCATTTTAATTCACTACAGCTTTATGAAAGCAGTGTATGGACTTTAAAGAGTTTTAATTCTGTCATCATTCTGTTCCAATCGCATACTGTATGACCTTCTTCTGTGAAACACCAAAGGATACATTGAGCACACTGTTCACATAGCTTTTAGGATGCAAGACTAAACTACATCCTCACTGATTCCAATTATTCATTACATAAAAGCTATGAGAACAAGTTGATAAACAACGGGTTTTGTATTCCACTGAAAAGAAAATCATACAGGTTCTGAGTTACATAAAAATGACAAAATTGACAGAATGTCCTCTACCATCAAAACTATTTGTTGACACCACATACATCTTCTGATGGCTGTTATATCATTACTTACGTGATGTGGGTGACATGACAGATTTTAAATCACAAGCTCAACTGAATGCCTTTGATTTCATGCTCTGCAATAAACCCACAGGGGTTGCAGTACAATTATACAGACAAGGTGAGTTTAATAACATTCAGGAGCTGTAAAGGACATATTGAGATTCATGTTTAATTTGCTTGTTGAACATACACTGTATATCTACTGTAATCAGGCTGTGAGACTGTGTGTGCATTAACATAGCTGTGCATGTCCCATATGATTGAAAACTTAATATAATGCAACTGAAACCATGAATATGGATAAAAATGTCAGGTTAAATTTAAAAATATATATATTTTAGCATTTTATAATTCATCAAAAAAGTAATGTCATTTTTGAATGCTGTTATTCGGGAAAAGGCAAATTAACGCTGGTGCAAATAACGCTTTCATGATAGTAAGGTGGTGATGCCAGATTGAAGCAAAGTTGGGCACACACACAGTAGATATTTTGTTTGAATTCTTGGGAAATCCCAATTCTTAGTAAACCTACTTTAACATTCAAGCATGCCATCTGTTGAATGTATTTAAAAGTTTGGCACCATCTGTTTTTTACATTGATACACAACGTATTGTTCGCTAAATAAGATCAAAATATTAATCGATTTCTCATCTAAGATTACATTCACCACAATGTTTTACATTTTGTACAAGAAACATTTAGGGTATTGTTGAGTCACTATAGGCGGTTTCAGCAGTAACAACATAAACAAGCGGCTGTCGCGGTCCGCACGTAACTTCCGGTAAAGTCTGCTAATAATAAATAACAACAAAGTACTTTAAACATAGTTTATTTATATGACAAGCAAAAAAACAACACATAGATTACCTAGGACACCAAAACATTTGTTATTTTCGACCAGGCATTTGTTCAAGAGATCAGTTTAGCAACCAGTCAGACCATTAAAAAAACGAAACCGAAAGTAAAGTTCGGATCCAGACGTGCATCACGTGAAACCGTCTATATGAATTCTTGGTTACAGGTCTTTGGGTGAGCTTTGACCATAAACATCTGCTAAATTGTGATAACAAAGTGAACTTTTAAAGACCAGAGAACAATTATTGTAGCTTATAATCAACTAAAAAGTGCAGCGATTCTGCTTTTGCTATTTGACATTAACCAGAAGTCACTGATGCTTGGAGAAGCTCTAATTGTCCCTCAATATCAATATATTTATGAAAATTTCTACTCTGGAAAATTAACTGTCAGCATGCTTGCTGATGTATGTAAATAAGCACTATTTACAAAAAATATAGACTATTTGTTATGCAGTTATAAGAAAGCTGTCAAAATGGATACAAGATCAAATTCATCAGGATGAAACCGACACAATATTATAATGGACATTTTGTGGCCATGCTGATTATATTATAGTATTACATGGTTTTGATTTAGTTTACATAATTTGTGACCCCGTATGTGAAATCCAGACTAACGTCTCATAATATACGAGATCAAAATTTGATTTCAACCTTTGACATGGCCTTACTTCGTCAATATTAAAGATTTCAAAGTTATATCGCCACAAAATGCTACATAGGATGATTTTATATACAATAGAAAAATGGCTTTAGCTGGGTTTATTATGCTGAATGAAGCCATTTACTATAAAAAAACTGAGAAAGCTGAATTAACCGGTATCCCTTTAAATAAAGGAATCTATAAACATACAGAAAAATGTCATCATCAAATATCCATAATGAAGTGGACCTTTGTGAAAGAGGTTGTAGTTTTGAACTGTGTTGTGTGTGTTGTTTAAATTGATGACGTTCAGACCTTACCTTACTTTAGATGAGACCTGTTGTGCTTAATCTGTGTTTTTCATAAGGCTTTGATAATCACCAGAAGCAAAAGAGCTGTTGGCATGCTGAGGGCTGCAATATCACATATGGTCGCATTTCCAGACTGCGATTCAAAGAGCAGCACTGTGTCCCAACTGCAGACATACTGTCAACAGATAAACAGCACAAATGAGTGTGAAATGTCTGGCTGTGCTTGAATATAACACCAGAGAAGCACCAGCACATCAAATCCAGAGATGTGATGCTCTGTATAATAATGTCTCACAAGTTCTGACTCCTCTGTAAAAATGTAAGAAAAGAACATCTGCAGATGCTCAATAGCTCCATGAAGCACGGATGTCAAGTTAAAGTTTTAAAACTATAAGAATGAACATTCATGGTTGCTTTTATCTTTCTGTTGATTCAGAGAACCCATACTGATAAAAACTGAATGTACAGTATACATTAAATCCTTCTGATAAAATTTTGTAATGTAAAATATACAAATGTTTTGCCATTTTAATCCTTCATTTTAATTTTTTTTCACTGCAGTCCACTGACTGCTGCATTTCTTTTAAAAAATCCAATGCATGTGAATTCCAAAAACAACTTTTGTTTCAAACATGAGTTAATGATTCATTTCAAATTTTAGACAAGAAACTTGGATTTTTTTACATCTAACAAACGTTCATGGTAACAATTACTTTTAATCAGCACATCGGGACATTTAAGGTCAAAGCACTGGATGTCACTCACAATATGACATGGGGGCTTAACGTAGAGCTGATAGTTTTGTCACTATACTACAGACACAAATTGTAAATATTTGCTTTTACGTACAAAAAAACAGCAATGTTGTGTTTAATAAACCCATACCTCTCGTGGTGTATCTGTATCAAGTTGGGGTTCAAATGCACGAAGCAAAATGGGCGACTGGACTGACGACTTGAATGAATTCCTCAAGAACACAGGTGTCGTTTCTTCTGCGCAGTGCTACTCATTTTCTCCTTTCAATTTTGTATTACACGAGCTTCTTTTATCAGTGATTCTCGTTAAGGCGTCATATGCCGAAATTACGAGCGCCAACGTATTTGAACTGTTTAATAGAGTCAACGTTAAAAAGTTTGCGGTCCATATAAACAATTTAGGATGCTACTGGTTATTTTTGAAGCATCTGTATAATAAAAGCAGATGCTATATTTTGCATAAACGTACTATCATTTGAGTTTGAATATTTATTGTAGAAATCATGGGGGTAGATTTAGGGTGGGACGCTAGGGACATGTCCCTACCAATATTCAGAGAAGACTGAATTGTCCCTAGCAATAATTTCGACCAAACAATTAATCTGTATTCATATATAACCACTAATGTCCGTCTTGTTCTTGTGTTTTCTATTTTTTACTTATTATATTTTTGTCAGAAATAATTTAAATTAGATTAGAAATCTTTTGCAATCCCGTTCTGTAAAAATAACACTCTATGTGGTACACAAACGGTTAACAGCTTTCGTTCTCTGCAATGCCCGCCTCCGTAAGTCACATCGCTAATATGATTGGCTTTGCATTTCTTTAGTCCCGCCTCTCTAACGCACATTGCTAATATGATTGGATTAGCATTCTTGAGTCCCGCCTCTCTAACGCACATCACTTTTTGATGGGCTTGTCTTTACTCGCTACGTGTGATAGGATGGTTTCACTTTGTACAATGCGCCAAAGTTCACTCAACAAGACGCGCGTGATTATTCGGGCTACAGGTAAGTGAGGAAGAAAGTATTATTATACCCACTGTAACTGTTTCATGCACAAAAAAAGTTGTGCCACATAATGATTCAAGGACAGTGTTTTCACCAATACACGACAATCCCATGTTAACCCTGAGGAGTTGCAAACTTGTGTCAACCTTTTATAAATGGGGTGGCAAGGTTATTTAGAGGGTCCCTAATCCATGAAAGAAAATAAAACATAAAGTAAAAACATGAATTCATGTCATGATTGCTGAATACTTTCATTACTGCACTGTGGTCATTACTTGCACAGATGTAGACATAATGTTGCATTTTAAACAAACTATTTCTTTCACACTGATTAACTCTCTGTTAATGAAAAGAAGATTTAATGTGAACTACAGAATCGTTAATAAACTGTGTTCAGGAAACAGCATGATATTATACCTACTTCAACACTGGGATTTTTTGGCAAAATTAAATTAAGAATTAAATATTATTTGCATATTCTTCAATGTTATAAAGTTAATATGGATTCATATATGTTACAATGTGATTTTCTTTTTTTTGACAAAGACTTAAACAGCTACTGTTTATAAGGCTCTAGGACATAACAAATTGTTTATTATAGTACATTAAATTTGGGATGGCACCGGGGGTGGCGAGTCAGATGTCACTGAGTAAAGTGCATACTGAGTTGTCTGTTGTTTATGTCAAGTAAACGGTGATAAAAAGTTTTTGCAATGCGACCATTTTATTTATGTCCCCACCAATACCAGAATCAAACCTACGCCCTTGGTAGAAATAAACGCTTCAACACAAATATGCGTTGCTGCTAAGATCTCTTTGCAGCCTGTGTGTCAATGCGCAGCGAATTGATATGCTGTACTGTAGGCCGTTTCTCATTCCGAAGGCTGCGTGCATTCTGAGGTGGTATTTCTAGGCTGCGTACATCATCGAGAATATTAAAATATTAACAATTATATTATTACTATTCTTAGTTAATCGTAAATTGTTGTAATATGCTTATGGCTTGCGAATATAATGCTTAGTTCACTTAAATAAACCAGGCTTGATGACTTATGCAGCTTGTATGCGACCTCTGCAGGCTGCAGACTTGAGAAACGGTCTTTGGCTGCATAGCAACGCTAAATTACAGGTTATCTTTCCGCTGAAAAAAGCAGTGCTAAATTAATAATACTTGATTTGCTTAATTAAATTACAATATTGTTAATATTTTAGCTTGCTATCAAAAACAAAGTATGGATATCAAACCTTTTTCACCTAAAGACGAACCTGATGTGTTAAAGGGGTCATATTATGAGATTTTTTTTAAGATGTAAAATAACTCTTTGGTGTCCCCAAAATGCATATCTGAAGTTGTAGCTCAACATTCCCCACAGATAATTTATTATACCATGGTAAAATAGCCATTATTTTGGTCTGAGCAAAAATGTGCCGTTTCTGCGTGTGTCCTTTAAAATGCAAATGAGCTGATAAAATGCAAATATTGATTGCGATGATGGTGCTTTGTTGAAGCTGAAACTCAGTCATGCTGTCAATTATTTTTTCTTTCTCTCTGCACTAAATGGCAGTGCCGTGGTCGAATAGTGCAGATTATGGGGCGATATTATTGTAATTGGACTTGCTACCTACCTCACAAAACAGGCAAAATCTGAACGGCCTTATATCGCACATGCATGCAGAGAATGGTTTACCGAAGCAAAGTTTTCACATTTTCTAGGTTGGTAGGAGAAGCACTGTAGATCCAATTATAGCACTTAAACATGAAAAAAATGTCAGATGTAAAGCTGCACAAAATATACAAATTATTTGAGCAAATATTTAGGCATTTACAATGTCCACCACAGAAGTTTTATTTTGGTTGAGTGTATCATCATTTCTAAAAGATCACATCCCCTTCTCTTGCTTTCATGTGTTGCAGTGGTGGGAATAACATCAAGATCAGTGTCTGAATGATGCTGAATACCTGTTTTATTGTACGACTAGATTTTGACAGCTGTAGTATATAGGTTTCTGGTTTTCACATACTTGCACAGCCTTCTTTTAGAGCATCAGTGATGTAAGACACACAGTATCTGACGTGTGAAAAATCAGACATCAAATCATGTGTATTCTCATGACAGGTTTATTCAAGGCACTGTCAGTCTTTCTAATATGAGATTGATTGAGGTAGAAAAGGCACTGTTCGCAGTTATTTTTGGCTTGTTTGATCACTTCACATTTTTCCACATCACCTGTAATCAAATCTACAAAGAGACATTGGTAATGCGCAAAACAAACAGATAAAAAATTACTTTACCATAATAAACTCACTTTGTCGACAAACCATCTGCATCAACACATCTTTAAAATGGTAACAAAAGGGAAATTAGTTCAAAGTAATTTTCTTAAGTTAAAAATGTGTACTATTATACAGAACTGTACAAATATATTTATATATATATACATATTTAGGTGAATTTTATGAATTGGCCTATATAACAACTGTATATAAATTGCCTTTAATTCAGTATAAATTTAGGCAACTTATATTCAGCAGAATTAAATGTTTTTTAAATGTTGCAGAAATGACAAGGACCTGTTCTGGATTCACGCTTTACCTACAGTCATCTTTATTTAACTGTCCGATCAGGGTAGATATGGCCTCATTTGATATTGTACAAAATATAAGAGTCAAGAAAAATACTGTGTATTGTGCAAGGAAAGCAAACAACATATCACTGAAATCTAAAGGTCTTTTTCTCCACCTCAGCAAAGCAGCAGTCATTGTAGAATGAATCTGATGTGTGCATTGAGTGTGTTGATCAGCAGGGCGGCGCTGTTGTGCTCCGTGATTTTCTGCTTTGAGGTGGTACGGGGCTGTGGTGGTTGTGTAAGGTCAACGTCACACTTGTCCATCACACTTAAAGTTCATTCAAAAATGAAAATTGTGTCATCATTTACTCACTCTCATGTTGTTACAAACCTGTATAAATGTCTTTGTTCTGATGAACACAAAGGAAGATATTTTAAGGAATGTTTTTAACATGATCGGTTTGGTCCTTCATGTTCAACAAAGTAAATGACGACAGAATTTTCATTTTTGGGTGAATGACCCCTTTAAACAACTTGATTAAGATCAAGGATTTTTATGTTTTTGATGCAATATCTCATTTCTTCTTTTGATTTTGAGAATGGGTAGTAGACAAAATGACTGCCTTACCCGGTCACGCATTTAAACGTCCCAGTTTGGCAGCAAAACAACATGAAATATGGCATATTATAAACAGAGTTCCACACAAACATGAATGAATAAGTATGCAGTTCGATTCAGTATCAATTTATCCTTTTGAAACTTGCAAGAGAAAGTATATGATCATGTGCAGCTTCAGTGAGAAAAATATTTTTAATTTCTGCCTCTGCCTACTTATTTTATATGAGTCATGTAATTGTAGGAGAACCACAGCAGAAAATAACCGCTTATATAATCACCATGGATACCAGCTGGCATTCGATATGTGGTTTTGCCACTTTTGGACTAGATCCATGCAGGACAAAGGCATTTCTTCAGCGCGGTCTTGAATAGATTGGACCAGATCTTGTTGGGGTCATTCTCTCAGCAGGGACTTAAGTCATTGTAGCTGTTAACACTGAATGATGCTGTCTATAAACTGACTCCATCCAATATAAAAAGCAAAAAAAGTCTGTCGGGGCCAAATGGTACAGAAATGGTATGATGAGAGTCCTGTGTGGGTATGGCACCAGTAACATTTTACCTAATGAATATCATACATGGTAAAGCATATGAATCCAGAGCTTCAAATGTAAAAATTAAAAGATGTTTTTGTTTTAAACACACCAGTTTCATTCTTTCTTTTTCCTCTGGTTGTGAGCTTTTCCATTTGAATCCTTTTGTCTTGGTCTTGTTCATGGGCTTGTTTCATAGACAGCAGAGAATAAAAGCTTAATTCTCCAGATTCTCTTGGTCCCAAATGTAAGTTTTATTTTTTTTAAATACTTAAGTCTCCACAAGTTACTGGTTTGTAAATGTCTGGTTTCCAAGCTACTGGCGTGTTTCGTGCCTAATGTTGTGTAAACCGTCAGGAGCTTTTCGCAGCCACTGGTAGAACTGTTGCTCGAACAGCGTCCTCCATTTTATGTTAGCTTGAACGATCTCAACTGCGCGAGCAAACGCAGGTGCTGCTCCTCCACCGCTGATCAGGATGAACTCTTTCAACTAAAGAGAAGACAACAACATCAACACATGATTAACAACCCCTGCGACAAGTAACAGATTCACAAAAGCAGGTCATAAGCACTACATGAATTAACATGTACCATTTAAAAGAAGTACCCATCTGTTCCACCATTACCTCACTTCATAATATAGTACTTACTATCTTTCTCTATTTTTCCTTTTTCTTTATCTGTACATTCTTAAAAAAAAAATACTAACTAACCCTTGAAGACTTGATGAGACTATTTCCAGTGCATTTATGTGTTGCTGTATATTGCTGTATTGTCTGCTAAATGACTAAATGTAAATGTACATTTTAGTAAATCTTTTTAGTGACCCATAGCAAGTTAAAAAGAAAAGCAGCATTAAAAGAAACACTGATCACGTCAAATCAGTTTTTGTCTAAAATCTTTCAGTTCGGCTCCATATAACCTGTATGAAGTTGCAGCAGTTTATTGTCGATGACAGTGAGTGCGTTTACATGCACAGTCTTACGCCAAATACGGTTAATAAACTGATAACGTGTAAGGTCATGTAAGTGTGTAAAACTTTACTTATATTGGGGAAAGCCCATAAACGGCTTAACCCTTGTGCATTGTTCAAATTTACTACCCTTTCGTGTTATACTCCATATTACTCAATGTACAAGCCAGAAATTAAGCTCTGTTTTTTGCACAGGCCTACTAAAGGGTGCCACATGGTGATCAATCGTAAAAATGCTAAATTTTACCTCATTGCTAAAGGAAAATACACCAACAATCAAGAATGCATAATAATAAGGTGTCATTGCCCTGCAATCAAAAAATGGCGTTATAATGGAAGTCAAGGTGGCAAAAACGGCCACGAACCATAAATGAGGGAGAAAAAAATAAAATCTGATGCTGCACAAAAACTAAAAGTGCATCAAGGCCAATGTTTTTACTAATCTTTGACATGCCCAAGACTGTGGAAAGGTAAAACAAAATCCAGTCCACAACACTTTATATATTGAAAATCCGTCATTTTGTGTAGTTTTTCCCCCCAAATCAGTTACAACACTTAAAACTTGGCAATTAAAGAGTTAAATCGTAGAATTGTTGTAAACATTTGGTAGTTTTGATCAGTACTGAGGTTGATTAACAGATTTATGCACAAAAATTAGAAAAAATATTATATATTCATCTGATACTGTATTTTCCAGACTATAAGTCACACATGAGTATAAGTCGCATCAATCAAAAATGCATTATGAAGAAAAAAAACATATATTAGTCGCAATGGACTACACATTGCATTTATTTAGAAAATTATTTCACAAAATCCAAGCCGAAGAACAGACATTTAATCTGGAAAGGCAAGTTATTCAACTAAACAATAGCACACAGAACAGCAGGCTGAATAGATGTCCGTATGTTAACGTAATATTAACAGTTCTTTACACGATACACAGAAGCATACTGAACATACCTGAAATCCTGAATAGGCTAAATGAACAGAACAAGCCAATGGGCATCAAGTTTGCAGTCTTGTCAATCCACATCACTGAATCCATTGAATTACATAAATACAGGAGCAGCATAAAGCAGACTCTCACGGCTGTAGACGGTAATGTTGTCTCTTGCCTAATATACGTAAACATTTATTCATATAGACATACAAGGCGCACCTGACTAGAAGCCACAGGACCAGCCAAACTATGAAAAAAAGTGTGACATATAGTCTGAAAAAATATGGTACACTTTTACAGCAGTTTAACTCTTTCCCCGCCAGCATTTAAAAAAAGTTGCCAGCCAGCGCCAGCATTTTTCATGATTTTCACAAAAGTTTAATGCCTTCCAGAAAATTTTCTTCTTTAAATATACAAACAAACTATAAAATAAAAAAAAAATTTAAATATCAGATGAAAGAACAGACCCTCTGCTTTCAAACAAAAAAAAAAACGTTTCATCCTACCTTCATTAGTTCTCTTGTAATCACCTCTCAAACATGGGTAGGTTTCTTCAAAAACACACAATTTTGAGCAAAAAGCTGAGATAATTCCATTTTTGCGAAGGACTTTTGATAGAGATCAGATGCAGAGCGATCTTTAAAACATACACAGAGTTCTTTCTCTTTCACGTGAGGCGCTACTTCCGGGTTGTATAAGTTGCGGAAGTGAAAAATAGCGGTATTGCGGAAAGACGGAAAATCTCGTCATTGGCGGGGAAGCGTTTTCTCTTAATTGACGAGATATCTCGTCAATGGCGGTGAAAGAGTTAATTTAGTGGGCTTTTTCGGCCACTAACAACACAAAAGGGTAGTAAATTTGCAGCGGTATATTGTTGAGTTTTTGAAAAATTTCAAAGCATTTTCTTAAAATATGTGTAAATATAAAATTTGTCAGCAAAAATCATTCCATTTGCTTAAACACAGAGAATGCTGTGGCCAAATTAAGGCTAAAAAAAAACAAAAATGGCCCAAAATGGCCCCAACAACACTTAGGGTTAAGCAAAAACTGATCAGCACTGGTCGCTTTTTGCCCATTACCCTGACTTTGCATTGCATTTAAATGCCCTAACCGGCTTTCTCACAGTTTTGTGCGCATGTCTCAGCGTGTAAAAGATAAATGTCACAAACAGAAGTAAGCGTAAGGTAACGCATAAGTCTCTCGACTCACTCAGCTGGCAGAGAAAGTGCGAAATGAAATCTCATGTTACATTTACAGGTTCTGCAGACATGAGAAGAGACACAACGGTATTACTTTTGACAGATTTCCTGACGTACTATAGGCGGTGATGGCGGTGAGGTTCTGCATATCTGGTTTATTGATTACATGTAAACAGGTTTCCATAATAACCATATTTTTGGATAGTTAACCACTTATTCTGTGCATGTAAACGCAAATACTATTGTAATAATGGGAAAAACTAAGGGTGTTGTGTGTTATCTCTGTAGGAATGATAAATTGTAGAAAGTGAAGTCAGCTGTAGTGAAGAAACTGCTGTGCTGCAATGAGACGAGCATCGCAGTCTGTGCCCTCTGGGACTGAAGCTGAATGAATTTAAATAAGTGAATAAACTTTCACTTTTACTGTAATGAGGTTAACTGGTAACAATGAAATCTACTTAAAAACCTAAAAAAAATAAAGTTTAAAGTTTTACTCATGAAAACACTTTACCTGACCAAGGTTTTTTAGAGGCATTAATGTTCAATGAAGACTCTTCAATTGTTTATTAGTTATTTCATTTGATTGACTGATGTGTTTTGTTTCAGCTGTGTTTTGTATAAGCTCAGACTCACCTCATTCAACTCCATCTCTGTGTTGAGAAACTCTGTCACACCGCTGATTAATTTTGAGTTCATAAATAAAGCTTCTCCATACCTGTGAACCACAGAGATGATGTTCACTGTTATTGCACTGCACTCTTATTAAAAACACTCACTGTTTATGTGTGACGCTGTGCTGTGATAATGAAGCCAGACCAAACAAACAAACAATAAATAAATATTTCTCATAATGCTCTCTGCATTTACAGTCACTAACAAAAATCTCATGACAGTCTGAAGAGATAAGAGTTAATGACAGATAAACAGAGAGATAAATGAAGCTGCTGGATTCACCTGGAATTCAATATATCCCACTTCTCTCTGAAGTATCTCCATGCTAAATGTCTTCCCAGTGGATTGCGGCCCACGTGTATGATGACATCGATCATGTCTTGATCTGGCACCATGTCAGAGGTGAGAGACAGATTCAGGAGTCTGCGAACAACATAACAAATTAGAAAGTATATGAGCTATAAAGTGAGAATGAAGCACTGAATAAAATGTTATTGCAGGCACAATGTGGAGTAATAAACTATTTGTAACAATTCAGGAAATTTTATTTTCACTTTGCCAAGTCAGTAGATGCAAATAAGAGAATCTTCTCCCTGAATGTTTTCTGTGATGAGTGTTTGCTTCAATTTTGAAAGTTTTGGTAGTTTTCACATCACATATAAACATGCATAATTTAAGCTTACAGTATACTGTTATTTAAAGACAAACAGTATAACAATTTTACCAATTTATAAGTTAATTAATTTCACTAAAATCCTTGACCATTCATTCATTAGTGAGAAACTACTATATTAAAAGATCACTGCTACTGTATACTATTTTTAAAATACTGTAGCAGGCAGCATGCAGTGTATAATGCACAGTATGCTGGTATTGTATTCTGAGCACAGCTTTTGTCTCTATAGGCCACAAATGTGTAGATTATCAATCAAAGTAAAGGTAAAATCAGATGACCACACACACTCCAGTAACAGAGACAGATACCACTCCACTCAAAGCAAATACACAGAGGGGGAAATAATTTACTTCAGGTGTGCCAACACAACAGAAATCAATACCAAACATGGAGCCATCTATCTGACCCTTCAAACTCAATGAACGCAGTATGCTTACGTGCACACTCAAAACACAAACCAGTTTTCTCACAGGTAAATTAAATATAACACACACATGCACGCGGACACACACATCTGTTGTAATGTGAGACAGAGGTTCCTGCTTGTGAATGCTGTTTGGTGTTCTGGAGACTGATATCAGCATCACTTAAAATACAGACAGGTTTGATTGACATCCCCCGTTTACATTAATAATAAAATGGATTTTCAAAGGATCACCACTAGCTAGGAAATTTACATCGGATTAGACTTAACCTGAGTTTAAGAATTCACTCCTCTGAAAGCTATTTTGAGAAAAATACTCTGATACTGATATAACTTTGCACCTCTACCTGATTCATGATGGTGCTGTTGACCAGTTTCTGTTAAAAAGATGGGGAAATGTAGTAGTAATAGTAGCAAGACATTAAAACTTGAAAATGAGTGGTGTTGAAAGATCAAACACCCCTTGTTTTAAAGGTCAAATACATTCTCACTAATAAGAGATTGAGAGTGTGGTGTATAAAAGCAACAGCAAATTCACCATGGGTAAGAGATATATGAATCATGGATCAACCTGCAATGTGAAAACTAACAAGTCTTAAAAATAAACGACAACATCTGTTATAATTCATTGATCTGTATTAAACAAAGAAGGTAAGCAGCTTTTTTTCTGAATGAATTAATAAAATGGAAACTTTTGAACTTGCAGGATTCAACAGCAATCCTTAGTTTTTCCTATAGTTCATCTCAATGTAGGGGTTTGTTTAACACATCACACAGTGTGGGCATTATATCATGCTAATGAAATACATTGATTCGTCAGACAATACTGTAGTTTCTAATTAACACATGAGTACTGATAGTACTGTGTTTCTCTGACAATGACATCTGGCACTTTTTCATAACATCACATTACTACTGCTGCTCCAGAATCCTGATCATTTGCTAGCATGAAGATTTAGGGCAACAGCTTGAATTATAATTTAGTTGCTAAATTTAGGGGAGTCAATAGGTTCAGTACTGAAGTACAAATTACGTTTAAATGAGGGTGTGTTTGTTAGTTGTTAATCTTTGTTTTGTTTTTGCATGCAGCTTGATTTGAACTCTTTCCTCGCCATTGATGAGTTATTTCGTCAATTACGAAAAACGTTTCCCTGCCAATGAAGAGTTATTACAGCAATCCATATTTCCACTATTATCCACTAGGTGGCACTCTTACCCAACTTATAAAACACTGAAGCATGCACTGAGCCAAAAACAGTATAAACTCTGTGTATGTTTTGATCATCATTTTGAATCTGATCTCTAACAAAAGTCCTTTACAATTACAAATATCTCAGCTTTTTGCTAAAAAAAAAATATATATTTAAAATACCCATATTTAAAAATTGATCAAAAGAGAAAAAATGAAGATGGATGAGGATGAAATATTGTTTTTTGTTTTTTTTAAAGCAGAGGGTCTGTTCTTTCATTTGATATATTGTATGTGTCAGGTCTTGTCTTGTTTTAATGTCTAGTTCAATTTGACAGGATTCTGACAGTACCATAACAGTACTGTGTGGGAACACGTGGCCATGGTGTGTTGAAATCAGGCCACGTGTTTTCCTTGTCTCGTCTCTTTTACCCCGCTCCCTTGTCATTCTCATTGGTTTTGATTGTTTGATCCCTATCACCTGTTCCCCTCTTGATTTACTCCCTTATTTAAAGCCCTTAGCCGTTTCTCAATATGCGTTCTTGTCTGTACTTGCGTTCTTGTGAAACGTCATCAGTCGCGGCCCAAGTACTGTTCCAATTCAAAGTTCGCATCAAGCCCAAGTTCACATAAAATCCCCGGATGTGTTCTTGATCCGCCCATTTTATCGAGGATGCATCAGAGGAGACTTGTGTGGACTTATGAAGGCGAAGTTTCCCAGAATGCATTTCGCGTCAGGAGTTCGTTCTTCCGAGTCTGAACTTGCAAGTTCGAACTACGAAGGACACAAGTCCGAGTTTGGCGTACTTGGTATTGAGAAACGGCTCTTGTGTTTCTTGTCCTGTGCTCGTTCGTTTTGTAAATTGCTGTTGAAGTCAAGTGTACCAATCCAGTTTCAAGTCTAGTGTTTTATATCCTGTTTACTGTTGTTTGCCCCCTCGAAGGCCTTTGTTTTGTCATTTATTAAAGTTTTTTCTGTTCACCCCCGACATCGCCTGCTTTTGGGTTTATCTGTCCCCTGTTCCTGACAGTATGTTTATATATTTTTAAAAAGAAATCTTGAAGTCATAATATTTTTTGTAAAAATCATAAAAAATGCTGGCCTTGGCTGGCAAATTTTTTTTAGAAGGATCTCTGATCTTTGATGTGTAGGTATATTGTGTATAGCAGTCAAGTTACGGATCATTAATAGCATGTAAGACATTGATTTGATCTTCAAGGCAATTATCAGACACAAATTAAGTGTCCTCAGTGACTACTATAATATGATGAATAGCGTAAGATGCCAAGATGCAGAAAACAATATTTTTTGAATTTTGTTGATCTTTTGTTTTCAGCAAGGCGAACCTTATCAGTCTCAAACTGAAACTTTTCCCACAGGACTTGAGAGAGCTGAACATTCACTGCACATATGATATATGGTCAAGTGCTTAAAATATCTCCGTGCATCTATAAAAGAGCCAACCAAATTAAACAGAATGTAATAATGCAAATGTAAATTTGTTAACTGACCTGTTGAGCAGGAAGATGTTATCACTGCAGGTCAAGGCCTCCAGAAGAATCTTCTTCTCAGAGACGGCAGTGGAGGAGTGAAACTTCATCCAGATAAACTCCCACACGTCTTCATCCATCAGAGAGACGCCTGTGCAGTACACAATGTCCCGCACGTTGGGTGGAATCCTGTGGGACAGAACCTTGATTGTAAACTTTATATAAACATAAAGTATAAACTGAATTGAACATGTATGATCGGATGAATTTAAACAGTTGCTTGAGCCAATAGTATTTTAAACAATTAGGACAACGTTAAATTGCCGGGATTAAAAACGGCGTACGCGTCCTGTTTTAATACGATTATACTTACTGCGATTATGGGCTTTATCGCATTACTTTTATCGGACAACGTAAAATTGCTTTCCTACTATGATTAAAAATGGCGTACGTGTCCTGTTTTAAAGTGATAATACTTACTGCGATTATGGGCTTAACCACATTATTTTTATCAGACAACGTAAAATTGCTGCATATTACGATTAAAAACAGCGTACGCGTCCTGTTTTAATATGATTATACTTACTGCGATTATGGCCTTAACCACATTATTTTTATCAGACAACGTAAAGTTACCACATACTACGATTAAAAACGGCGTACGCTTCCTGTTTTAATACGATTATACTTACTGCAATTAGGGGCTTAGCCGCATAATTTTTATCGGACAACGTTAAATTACCGCATACTACTATTAAAAACGGCGTACGCGTCTTGTTTTAATATGATTATACTTACTGCGATTATGGGCTTCATCGCATAATTTTTATCAGACAACGTAAAATTTCTGCATACTACGATTAAAAACGGTGTACGCGTCTTGTTTTAATACGATTATACTAACTGCGATTATGGGATTAACCACATTATTTTTATCGGACAACGTAAAATTGCCGCATACTGCGATAAAAAACTGCGTACATGTCCTGTTTAAATATGATTATACTTACTGCGATTATGGGCTTCATCGCATTATTTTTAAAATACAAGGTAAAATTTCAGCATACTACGATTAAAAACGGTGTACGCGTCTTGTTTTAATATGATTATACTTACTGCGATTATGGGCTTCATCGCATAATTTTTATCAGACAACGTAAAATTTCTGCATACTACGATTAAAAACGGTGTACGCGTCTTATTTTAATATGATTATACTTACTGCGATTATGGGCTTCATTGCATAATTTTTATCAGACAACGTAAAATTTCTGCATACTACGATTAAAAACGGTGTACGCATCTTGTTTTAATATGATTATACTTACTGTGATTATGGGCTTCATTGCATAATTTTTATCAGACAACCAAACCTATAAATTCACCAATCAGACGCGATCGTTTCTCTCCTCTATTCTCCTCATTTGCGGCGTTTGGCTATCACTCGCATGACGTATAACAAACATTCCTAAGTCATAAACATGTGACAACAATTTACGGTATATAATAACTAAGAATAATAGTTAACTTTATAATTGTTAATATTCTGAAATAAGACAGTCTTGATGACCTATGCAGCTTAGAAACGCAACCTCCGGAGGCACATGGCTCAAATGGTCTTCAGTAGTCAGCAAACACAAACCGTGTTTTTCCCTTTGGGTTTTGTGCATCAATCTTACAAGGAACATCCTGTTACAGCGTAAAATGCTTGTGATAACACTGAGCTTACATGTCTTAAAACTTAAATCTGCTTTTGAGGTCAGAATTTAAGTTGAAAATGTGACCCAGATCCTCCTACTGCTCTAAGAACCACAGTTCAATATATAGTTGGACGGCATGTCTCATATATAAGGATTAGGAGTAAAAGCTCTCTCTGGGCACATCACAAACAACAGTAATGGTCTACAGCAGATCTACAACAGAAAGTAAAACTCTCAGCCATATAAAGAGTCAATGCATGATTTTTGTACAAAAAGGAATAACATTAAACCCTGGAGGAAATGCGGCGTTGCAGTGACTGAACTCATAATTTGCTCAAACGGAGAGCAATAAAGCCCTGCTGATTCTGAATGATCCATTATAGCCTCTGGGAGATATGGATGTTAAAATACAGAGAACTCAACTTCCAGTAAGAAATGAAATTATGTCAGATCCAATTGAAGCATACAGACTGAAATTGTGGCACATGTAAGTGGATGCCGTGTTTATGACTGGAGCTGAAAGAAAAAAAATTCTGGATAACTTATAAAGGAATTTATAACTCATGAATTTAAGGTATTTTTGGAATTATTTTTTTCTTTGACTTTTAATATTGTAAAATGAAGGTAATGTTTTAATCATTTAGATTGACATTTATTCATTTAGCAAACATTCAACATACTGTACTGTATATCAAGTTATGTTTACAAGTGGGAAATGTATGAAAGTTATACACAATCAAAAATTCTTGGCTGTCTTAAATTGTTTTGTTTAATCAACCCAGATGAGCAAGTAATTTAAACTTACTATTAGTTATCTTGACCAGAGATGAGTTCCTACAACTTAAAAAATTAAGTTGAGATATTTCAACTATATTTTAAGTTTAAATAACTCATCTCTAGTCAAGATAAATAATAGTAAGTTGAAATGACTTGTAAATCTAAGTTGATTAAACAAAAAAAATAATGTCAGGAAAAAAGACAACATAAAAGATGAGATCTGTCTTAAAGATTTTTAGCGGCATCTATCGGTGAGTTTGTGAATTGCAACCATTGGCTCAATCAACAGCTCACCCCTCCCTTTCGAAAGGCATAGAGAAGATACGGTAGCCTCTACAGGACAAACATGTCGTCATCTGATATGTTATAGGTGACAAAACACGCTCATTTAGGGCTACTGTAGAAACATGGCGCCGCAAAATAGTGGCTTCCACGTAAGGTGACCTGCGGTGTATGCAGATAAAAACGGCCTATTCGATAATAAAAACAATACAGCTTTTGTAAGGTCTTTATACACCACTTATAATATACTTCTGTAAAGAGACTCTTCTAAAAGTTATAATTAAATACATTTTTTAAGTTAAACAGAGATACATTTGTGGAAAGTTAAGGTTACACGCTGGTCAAGTGCATACTAAAAAGGAGCTAACACATTTATAAACTAAGGCTGTAATAATATGAGTTGCTGCAAATTTAGTTAGAAACAAAACACAGACTTACTTTAATAAGTCACAGTGTATGATCTTAACCGTTTTTTATATATATCTGTTTAGTTAAAAAAAGGTAAATAATGTTGATTAATCCATGATGTTCTGTCTCTGCAGTTTCTTATAAATGCTGTAGGTCAATCTTGTGACATAAAGGTCAAAAACATTAATCTTTTATGATCCTTGAATATTAAATTGAACAGACATATTATTATCCCAGCAGTGCTATAGGTCACTTTCAAAGAAATGGCAATAAAGAAAAGATCTGAGAGATCAAACCTTTTGCTACAGGTCAGATGAAAACACGGCCCAATTCAAAAGAAAATAATGAAAAAAACAAACTCTTATGACTTACACTCATCCCCTTCAAAATACAGCCTCATAAGATGAAGTCTTCATTCAGTACAATAAAACATATAAAAGTCCTCCAGTACAAAATGCCGGGTTAGGTTGTAAATTTAACCTATGCTGGGTTGTTTTAACCCATTGTTGGGTCAAATACAAACATTTAAAGGGTTAATTTAACCCAATGGCTGGGTTCGTCCCTTGAAAATAACCCAGCATTATAGTGTATAACATAATGTCATTAATGCTAAAAAATGGTGGAAACCATTTTTTTTTTAAAGGACAGACTGATTGAATTGTTTTCTTTTGTCTTAAGCACCAAATTTCCTCACCTGTTCTTGTTGCTGGAAATCCAGTCTGAAATAAGAGACACTGCTTGTCGGTGACAGTGTTTGTTTCCAAAACTACAGGCCAGCATGATCACCTCTCTCTGTAACTCTCTGAGGAACATAGAAAATCAGGAAGATTCAAGAAGGAAGTAAAGTAAGAGAAAGTTAAAAAATTGAAATAAATAATGAGAATTTAAATACAGATTAACATATGTCGTGTAGTAACAAATGTCTAGCTTACATTTTAAAAACCATATTAATAACAATAATTCAAGATAAACTCACTCAGTCTGATAAGCAGCCTGCATGAAGGATCCATCAGAGAAAGAGGTCGGCCAACCCATCTTGTGATATTTCGGTGACACCTGTTTCAGCACATAGTCCTGATAAGAGAACAACATGAAACAAGGATTAAACAAAACACAACAGGTGTAGGTCAGGTGTATTTGTATAGCTTTTGAATAATGCGATGCTGTTGTACGAATACATTAGCTAGTTAAACTACATTGTCAACACACAACACATATGATCTTGAGAAACTTAAGGCTGTTGGATGAGGAGAAGCCTGAGAACCCAACTGCCAGATATCAGCAATATAGTTCATACAGAATTAGTCAAGGATAAAACACAAGTGAACAAGAAAACTGATGTGAGATCAGGTGTAAAGACTCACACTAAAGAGACTGTGGTCTTCAGTGCGGTCCAGTAGTTTGTCCAGCTGGTAAAGAGCTCGACTAGCAGCGTGCCAGGGCAGAAACTCGCTCTCCTGAGACAAGTATGAGATGATCTGCAGGGGGATGTTTTGGGGCAGATAGCCCGCTCTAAAGAAAAGAAAGAAACAGAAAGATTGAGGAAAAGTGTATTAAAAAAAATCACATTGAAACCAGGACACGCAATGCATTACTAAAAGCATATTTTGACACAGACATAGTTAAACATAATGGATTCAGAGCTTCAAATATAAAAAAATGTTTTACTGTTTTTCTTTAGCGGGCCACTTCATGCATATTTCCCCTTTGGTAGAAAGAAATATCATTTGCATTTGGTGACAAACGGTTCATTTTGTTCATCATTATTCTTTATGAATAACTTGAGGCATTCTGCTTTGCGTGTGAAGTCATAATGTGATGTGAAACAAAAACAGCTTCTCCTGTACAACTGCAGTCTTTTACTTTGCATAAATCCATAAAATCTCTGAAAATACAGAGACAATGAGCACTAACAGCACATACAGTATCAAACCCTTTAGAATGTCATTTTTAGCAGCACATTAAATCTTAGATGAAGTATTTCGGCATGACCTTGGGCTGTGGTCAAATAAGACTCAATCAAACAAATGCAGCTCATCATCAGCACCTAGTTTTTTTCAGTTCCACTTTCCCTATATCCGCTTTTTTCCCTTCGGCCGATTTAGAAACTTCTTCAAACCTCCCATGAGAGATGAAGGAGAGAGGTGGCCTATATCCTTAGAGGAAAAACACAAGATAGACGAGAACCTCCAAGAGTCATGAAACCAAACTATGTTTTATTAGTGCCGTTTACTATTGTTCACTATTAATTGGGGTTTGTTAAAATTGCACATAGCTTGTTACACATGATAACTCAAAGCCATTTTACTTTTCTTTTACTTTTACTGGGTAGCAGCATATACACATACATATAGCAGTCAATAAAGAACCAGAATCACAGAGACTTGAGGTGGAACCGGTGTCGAAATAACCGAAATACTTTAGTGCTTTTGTAGCACATTGACACATTATGATAAAATTTACATTTTTGTCACATCACAAAAAAGGTGATTTAATGGAGCCAGAGATTTGAAATTCAATATTTTGTCTATATACAATCTAAAAGGCTGAGACTTTAAAATTAAGTTATTTGTTTTAGTATCATGGCTGATATTTAGGTCAAGAAGAACCAAGCTTTTTATAAATACGAGTGAGTATATCAAGAGCCGCTTTAAAGCCTCTTAAATAAATCACTGATTTTAAATTGGTCTGTAATTGCTTGCTCATTTAGACAGAGCTTTCCCATTCAACTAGGACTATTAAGAAGCACGATTACTGAGAGTAAAAAAGAAGAACTCACTCTTTACATAAATATTTCAGAAGAAGACACTTAATGTAAAAATATTCACTTGGCATCTTTCATTGTGTATGATATGACAGATTTGTTGACTGGTCCACTAATGTCCTTCTGTCTTTATGGCAACAACCTGCTCCGCCGCGGTGATGCTGATGCAGAGTTATAAACAGATCATAATTTCTATGAAAACACTGTCAGGACAAACAGATAATTATTACAGTAATGACCACAAGCTGTTAGCAGCAACTGTTATTTTCTCATTTTGAAAGATACTAAAATTACCAGCTATCAATTTACAAAAATAAAATGATGTGTTGCAAGCAGAAAACTGTATGCAGTGCTAATGTGTTAAAGGGTTTAGGTATTAAAGGCTTTATCTCATGAAGAAATGCAAATTATCTTTATAAAAATACACATAAACTGCACTGTTCACATGCACCTTCATTATTGTGTTATTAATGGGAGTATTTTGGGCTTAACGTGTAATAAACCAATGAGAGTCTCAGCTCTCATCCCCTTTAATTGCGCTGGCACTATGTCTAATCCCTATAATGAGGTGACGGACTTTGTAAACTGAAAAACTAAGCAGTGGAAGAAGATCCCCAGTTTAAGATTAATGTTAAATAATTGTGTTGTTTTTCACTTGTATTGAAATGTTTATTTTTTTTTATTAAAACCTTTAAAACCCGTTTTCTTTTAGTCATGGAAGTAAAAAAGCAGGTTTTTAAATGCTTTAAATGTATGGCTATCCAATATCATCAAAAAATTATTTACAAGTATTTAAGAAAAGGTTTGTACTGTAAAAATACTTTATTTGTGACAAACAGTAGATAAAGAATTTACAAACGGCTCTCTGCACGTTTCAGCACTTGGACAAGGTCTTTAAAAAAAGTTTTTTTTAAGCATTACTTAAAAATGACAAAGTCATCATATACAATAAATCTGTGAGGTAGCATTTAAAAAAAAAACATTTAAAAACAGATGCATTTGTTTAAAGCAAAACATTTATTTACTTACCAGGCTGCAGGTGAAGCAGCTCTTTGCGCCTTCTAACGTCTCATAATTAGTCCTCATTTATGTCCAAGAGACTCAATAATAATCTTTTACATTCAATCCTTTAATCTTTCATATTTATTTTTGTGCTGCTGCGCATTCATGTGTGTGATAAGCAAACCTGCATTGTCGTCCCGTTTATAGGCGCATATTACTAATGCGCTCTTTAAATAACAAAAAACATATCGCGCCATTGACTTTAGACTTTAGACCAGGTTTTTGTTGGTCAATGGCGTAGTCTATTTTAGTTGCCTCAAAATAGCAATACTCTAAAAATACTCTACCGTTAAATTCCCATCTAACGGGTAAAAACGCAAAAGTCTGCTCACAATGGCTCTCATCCCGTACGCGCTTACGTCACAGGCATGCACCAGTTCAGGAAAAAAAAAAAAACATGTCGGAATATTTCCATACGTCAGACCTTCAAGTTGTCATAGCAGCTCTGATAAATAGCAGTTGTACGAAATATTCACAACTAGTATGACTGATCAGAGAAGGTACATTTATTACATCTATCAAATTGTTGCTGCGCCAATTTGTCGGAGGCAAACCAGACGGCTTTGGACAAGACCTGGGAGAAAAAGGAAGAAGGTTGTACGCAGGCGCGTGGACTTGGTGTTGTTGTGTGTCAGTGCTTAACATTGCCACCTAGCCGCCTCGCCCCAAAACGCTCGTATAAACGCGGAATAAGAAGTGATAATGCAACGCCACTTTTGCGTTTTCTCTTCAGATTGTTTCCGTCTAAATGTTTCCGTACTTTGCTAGCGTTGGATTGCTGTGTTAATACTAATTAATTCAATTATCCATGAATTAATAATGTGGATGAAGTATAATCTTTAGTATCAAACTGTGCTGCAACACTCCATCGATCCAATAATTAATATTAACTTAAAAGCTTAACTGAGCTTTGTTAGGTAGTGCTATTGAGTTATGCGAGTAATTCCCATGAACACCCAAGACATTTTAGTAAGGTAAAATCACTTGAGTCAAGATCTATAGGCATAAATGCCAATTCTGACCACAATCATATAGTACAGTATAAACACAATTTCTCATCTGAGTAGTTCACAGAAAACCAAGCCTGTTTCACGGTGTGATTAATGATGATGTTTTTAATAAACAGTCTGGGATTCTCACCACTCAAGTACATAAGAGCCGATAACCACCACCACAGATTTAACTACTGAGGTTAAATAAAACAGCTTGTTAACATTAGCTCTTTATCCTTAGAGGGAAGTACTGTACTGAGAGTTACATTCAAATTTAAAAAATCAATACTACATTTCAGTTACCACTTTTTGATAAACAAGGTCTAGACAGTTAAATAAGCAATATGATAAACAACAATTTTCAGCCTCAAGTGAAAGCAATAAGCATAACTTTTTACCTTTGGATTACTCCTCGATTTACTGGAAAAAAAATCAGTTCTCTGCATTCCTGTTAAACCCTTGTTTAGCTCAATGACACCAGCACAGGGCTGGGAGATAAATGTGTCACTTCAGTATAATGAAGCGTGGTGTTAACGCAAGCAGAGCAGAAAGACCAAAACATTTTACGGCTTCCTGATTTAGTTTGTCAGTGTCTGTAGTGAACGCATTTTACAATCTGTAGAAAGCAGTGCCACGGGCAAACATGCAGCTGCATACTGGGATATCAAATAATTAGAAAACTTCATCAGTAATAATTAAGTATTTAAAATGTAAATAATTAAAATACTGATTTGAAAGTATGAATTAATCAGTAACTTTTTGCATACATAGCTTACACTTACTGAATATTTCTGCAGGCCTGGCTTCATTAAGCCAATTATGGCTTTATTAAGATTATCATGGTATTAAACAGGACCATTGGGAAAGCATCTGTTCCTTCAGGGCCTTTTGGCAGGCGTGGCTCTATAAAGCCTCAGATTAATGCTTTTGGAATGACTCTGTAGTCTTTTAAGAAAGAGTACAGAGTCTCTCTTACAGTATGAGTACTATCTTTCTGTCCAATCTCTCACATTAAACAGTGGACCTGTGTGACACTTCAGCTAATGATAAGGGAACAGAGAGAGTTTTGGACACAAATGATGAATTTGCTTATTATCCACCATCTAAAGGCTTTCTCATTTAGTTTGTCAGTATCTAATATCTATAGTGAATGAATTTTACAATCTATACAAAGCAGTGCCACAGGCATACAGCTCCATGGTGTGAAATCAAATAATTAGAAAACTTCATCAGTAATAATTAAGTATTTAAAATGTAAATAATTAAAACACTGATTTGAAATGTATGACTTAAGGTTTTTTGGCATACGTAGCTTCCAGTTATTGAATATGTCTGCAGGCCTGGCTTCTTTAAGCCAATTATGACTTTATTAAGATTATCAGGGTATTAAACAGGACCATTGGGAGAACATCTGTTCCTACAGGGCCTATTGGCAGGCCATGGCTCTATAAAGCTTCAGATTACTGCTTTTGGAATGACTCTGTACTCTAATAAGCGTCACAATTCACTGTCCTTTCTATCCTCCTTTATCTTTTTGTCCCATCTCTCACATTAAGCAGTGGACCTGTGTGACACTTCAGCTAATGATGAGGGAGCAGAGAGAGGTTTAGACACAAGTGATGAGTTTTCTCATTATCCACAAGCACTGTAAGGGCTAATAAATAGTCTCACCACAAATCTCATCATGTTGAGGGCAATAATAGGCTGTTTCTTCAATAATGTCAAAGTAACTGATTAGAGCTTTATTGGACAATACTAAAAAGTGCTGACTGGAGTTAAGTATGTATGACAGTTTTGAACTTCAAAAGTCTTTTAGGCTTTAAACAGAAAAAATACAATATGTCCCTTTTAAGATTTATGTCTTCATAGTGGTTTTTACTTCTGTTCACACCAAATCTGATGCAAGTAAATGACAAAAGTTTAAAATACACATTTCAATTATATTATATTTATGCATTTGCCAGACACTTTTATCCAAAGCAACTTACATTACAAAGTACAACTTTTACTGACTTTGTCAGTGGCGCATGTATCATTCGTATTTTGCACAGCGCACAGCAGGTTTTTCCCTCCACAGACGCACGTCGGCAAACTAGGGAATGAACTTGCGCTCCCTGGGCGGTTCAGCGCAAAAAAGGAGGCGTTTTGCGGCGCAAACCATCCCTGATGCTATTTTGCAGTTTCTGACCACTGACCAAAAAAAACTAGTTTAAAGTCAGTGGCGCATTGGGCGTTGTTCATTATGCTATTTTAAGGGCGCATGCTTGACCATAATGTATAGGGTGCACAATGCGCACACACTTTGCTTATCTAATCTACACAGATGCAACAGTTATTTTTGGAAATCATAAATTGTTACAATAAAAATATTAACACACGAGATAAGGGGAATCATAGTGGTGAGCATTGTGGTGATAGTTTTTAATTATTGTGTGGCTGCGTTAAAAAATTATCGTGCAAATAACGATTAAAGTATTTTCATATTTGTTGTGTGGCTGTATTACGTTTATTTTATGTAAATAATAATTAAAATGTTTTCATAAGAAACCTTAATGTATATGAACTTGATTTGTAAGTGTACTTTGGGGTTGGACCTTGCTTGCGTTTTTTGGGTCCGATTTCAAAGCCCCCAAACCCTTTCAGCGGTGAGGGTGGACACAGCGATGTCCTCTGCTGGCGTCAGGTTCTGTAGAGGCAGATCCACCTCCCGTTACACGGCGTGGCCGATTTATGCTGGCAAGCTTGGGATTCCCCCGTCTCCTGACATCATTGTAGCGCAACGATGGGGATGCCAGCTGATGAGACAATTGTGGCTATTTCCTCTCACGCCTGTTTAACCTACGCTGATTTGGGCGGGTTTCTCCTATCCCCATACAAAACAACTTCTCGGTCTTTGACTGCTCTTACAAGAACGTGGGTCTCCTCGGCTGTGAATTGCTCCTGGCGTGCGCCTGATAAATCTGTCATGGAACTTGCGCCCTTGCGTTTAAAGGGAATGTTGGATGACGTTCTGATTGGTTTATTTGACGTTACGCCCAAACCACACCTATGAATAATGAACCTACTTCAGACCAACCCCTTATTGATTTGCGCCTGGCACAAGAGTTATTTCTCCCGCCGGGAAAATAGCAACAGCGCCCAAGATCCGCCCACAAAGTCACTTGCGTGTTGCGCCTCGCACTTGCGTTTCAGATCGTTAAAATAGGGCCCCTTGTCTCTTAAAATCATCAAAATTGATCACCATATGACTGCCCACATATACAGCAATGATGCCCATTTGGTGTTTTGAGAAACACCTTAACAACAGAAAAACTTAGTTAAAAAAAGTTACATGTGAAGAGTTTCGTTGCAAAACGAGATAACTCCGTTTTTAAAATTTTTGTCAAAACATGTTTATTATTATGTTATCATGTTATTATTTTGTTTTATGGTGCTACTAAGCTGTATTTTATAAGTTATGAAGGTTTAAATCAAAACAAACCAACTGCAGTTAAATTGATATTAATTGGAATGCACAACCAAAAAAAAAAGATTTCTGAAAAAAAAAACGGAGTTATCTCGTTTTGCAACGAAACTCTTCATATGGTAAATGATCATAATCTCTCATACGTCAGGTGATAGTTTTGTGGCTTTGTATGGCTCTACAAGTTTCTAGAGGGGCCAAACAGAACTCACCTTGCCAAGTTGAAGACATCATCTATCAGACCTGCCCTGTTGCCCACAGAGATGATCTGCAGAAAAAGAGAAGCAGACATTTAAAAAGCATGATTAAGACAAACAGTCTAGATAAGGCTAAAGAGAATTATATGAGAAATTTAATAAGAAAAAAGAGGAGTCTTGGCAGTAAAGAGGGATAAGAAAAGATGGAAAGTGAATGGAAATGTGGAGGTGACAGACGTGGAAGCAAGACAGATGAATTGTGGGTGATGTACCGTTGGGTTGGTCATCAGTTGTTGAATAAGAAGTCTCCAGTTGTGGAGGTCATAATTCACTCTGAAGTAGCCTGTTTGATTAATGTTACCCAGCAACCAGGTCTCCCGGTCAATGTGACCCACTCGGTGTATCTCTATAAATAAATGAGTACAAGCACACAAAATATTTAATGACACTTCTGACAGCTGATCTGTAGCTCAACTTTTATTACACCAAGTGCACAAATACACAACATTAAATGATGGCCTAGACATTGAAATTGAATTACAGTTAGATAACTTGGATTAAAAAGGACAGTATATAAAGCCACCTGTTTTATTTACTTTTACAAGTTTCATAAATTTTTAAGAGTTTCAAGCCCATAGCAGCTCGCTCCAGGACAAATCCCATTATTACAGATTCACTCCATAAGATCATCTGCAATGCTTAATGGGAGGGGGATATTCTTATTTGTTTTTTATTCTTAATGCCATTCCAGCATCCGTGGTTATATTCATGGGGGGAAATGGCTAATCCGTACACAAGCTAATCCACAAACACAATGGGGGAGAGGCAATTTAGCATCTCCAATTGCATGTTTTTGGCCTGTGTGAGGAAACCAGAGTACCCAAAGTAAACCCCACGCTGACGCATACCAAGCATAACCGTATAAAACGTAATGTGTTTTAAAACAAAAATGCACTAATGTTAACATGTCTCAGGCCCTGTGCCCACAAGAGCGTTTGTCCTGCTCAACGCTAAGTTGAAAAACTTTTGATGAAAAGCTGAGCTTGTCAATGTCACTTTTTTCTCAGTCGTCCAATCAAAGTGGAAGAGGGGCGGGTCATCCAATGACTGATAAACAAAACAAAAATATCATTACAACAAAAGCACTGCCAAGGTATTTGCTTGTCGTTTGAGCCACGTTTGGTGGACACAAGGCCTTATAATAACCTTAAGATCTTACCTCAGTGTGGGTTTTTAGCAGCATCTATAGGTCCCACATAGTCTCTTTCAAATAAATATAATGCATTCATTCTTTATGCTCGCCAGACGTACCCGATAAAAGTTGTTGAGGCTTGAATTTATGTCGCTCTATATACGTCATCTGGTATAATTGAAACGATTGGCTATGAGCTACGTACAGACGGATTTGATAGACTTTTGTAGCGCCCAATAAACGGCTCTGGGCATTCGTAAACCATGCCTCAAATATGAGAAACTGAGCATGTGGTTCCCAATTCTCTATGAGACTGGTCTGGTGTTAGCCAGGCTACTACTGTGTGTCAGCATTTTTACTTATGTTAAATTATCTTTATTTTAGCCCATTTACAGTATATGGGTGTTTGATGACCATTAATCTTGTGGATACATTTTGTCCCTACCTGGGATAATAAATAATTCATCAGATGCAGGAATATGAAGACCAGAGGGTGGGATAATCCCCGCCATCCCCCCAGCAAATCACACCCTGCGTTCTCTACATCATTACTGACGTGTTTTGGGTAGACAGTAAAACCACAAATGATCTCTTAAATGAACCTCCGATAAATCATAAAAGCCTTACGAATGAAAATTTACATTAAATAAATTAAACATTTTTCATTTAGTAATGTATGGCAGGTTTTTTACATTCATATGCAGCGATATCACAGTCCGACTTGGTGGGTTTTAATGGAGAACAAATGCTCCTGCTAAGTGCTTTAGAGCTCCCCGTGGACTCAATGGATTTTGTGATCGTGATCCAGGCTGCATCCAACCATCCGTGGCCAGACTGCAAGAGTCAGGGCTGTTAGATAATGCATATAAATGGAGTCGCTATGTAACATTCTCTGTTTTCTCCAAGAGCCATTGACTCCAATTCACTACTGCACACTCTTTTGTGTCATATGCATGTCGCCCTGATGAGGGCTGTTTGTCAAGCAAGGTGAGCAGAGAATGGAGGCAGGTAAATGGTTTTACAAAAATGGGATCTCTCAGCTCTAAGCTTCACACACACAGACCAAATCGAATCCCAGTGGCTCCATACTTAGAAGGGATGCTATGTTCTCCCAAAGTGTTGAAAGTTTTATATATTCAAATTAACGTTTAGCACTCATTACATAAAATCGTTGGTAAAAAATACATGCAAAGCTAAAAAAAAAATGTTATGGCCCTGCCACCTCTTGTCTGTTCCTTTTTTAAGCTTTTAGTGACAGAACTGTGATGCTTGTGTGGCGTCTGGTGTTTTGTCAGAGCATGATGTTTGGATCCTGACACTTCTGTTATTGTTTGGTTACTGTTGCTTGTGTTGGGATCCTGACAGTCATGCACTGTTATGTGGTTTCGTTCTCCCTGCTATGCACTCTTCTGTCATTCTGGTATGTTGTGTTGTTTTGCCAGTGGAGCATGGTGTCTCACTATCAGAAATAAAGTACAAAGGCTGTCAAAACCTGGGATGGTACCCTTTACAAAAGCCCTATTATGTACCATTTAGGTACAGATATCTTGCTTTAAAACATCACTAACACAATATGCATCTTTGAAGCACCAATACATACTTACTTTAGTGTACTTTTTGAAAGGGTCCCGCCCCAGTGACAGCTTTTGTATCATAGTTTCTAAAGCCCTTTTCACACAGAAATTACGGAAAATACACGGAAAACGCATTCGGGATTTATCCAAGATAGTTCGATGTTTGGTTCATACACACTGTCAGTGATTTTCCAGAATATGTGCATGCATTCACACACTTACCATAAAGATCCCGTTAAGACATGTGACGTATTTAAAGTCCTGCACTTTGTAGGTCTGAAGTTAATTATCCATGATTTCTCTCTCGAGAACCACACGCGTGCATTTTTGTTTATGACAGATCTTTAGGAGCGCGTGATACGCTCTTATGACATGCTGGTAAATGATCTCCGCTTCAGAGCGGACAGTGAGGACAACCCAGTCTCACCCCATTTCGTCAATATTTGACGACACTTGACCATTCGTCAATATGTGACGCGGAGGGTATACCTTTCGCGTCATTTTTTGACGAACTGGGGACTTCAATACTATTACGTCCGTTGCATTCTCTTCTCCTATTTTCTTACCAATTTCGCGTCGGTTTAGGGTTAGATTTACATAATGACATCCCTACCCAAACCTAACTCTAACCCCAACGCCAGGTGACAACTGTTTAATTTCGCGTACACTGTTTAATTTCGCGTACACGGTTTAATTTTGCGTAATCTAACCCTAAACCGACGCGAAATTGGTAAGAAAATAGGAGAAGAGAATGCAACGGACGTAATAGTATTGAAGTCCCCAGTTCGTCAAAAAATGACGCGAAAGGTATACCCTCCGCGTCACATATTGACGAATGGTCAAGTGTCGTCAAATATTGACGAAATGGGGTGAGACTGTGTTAGTGAGGATCTCCCTGATCTCTGCTTCAGTCCAGTGTGCCGACATTTCTTGTCGTAAATGTTGATCTGGGTTTAAATCCCTGTGTCAAAGAGCTGAACCATAACTTCTGGTTGCGATGATGCGCATCCTTACTAAAGAATGCTTTCCGTGAACGTTACGGCAATGTTACTAGGTCCTCTTCACGGGAGTGATCCCACAATATTTACCGAAAGAGTTTGTGTTCACACAGAAGCTCAAAGTTTTGGAAATTTATGGAATTTTACAGAAATTTTCTGGGACCAAAGTGCTGTGTAAATGGGGTTTAAGTGTGTTGGATTCCACCCATTTGGTTTTGGGCATTTTTTGCCCTTGTGGTTGGAATGCTGGTTACGCAGCATGTTGTGTCAGTGTGTAGTGTTGTCTGTTTGAGCACATGTTAATCTTTTGCAATGGACTTTTCTGTCTCTGGTGTTGGTTTGGGCACAAGATTTGTGTGTCATATCCACTTCTTTAATGGTCAGACTCTTTTGTTTGTCTAATCATTCAGTTAATTTACCCCACTTACCTTCTCTTGTTAACATCCTCATTCAAGGGCGTAGGTTTGATTCTGGCATTGGTGGGGACATAAATAAAATGGTTGCATTTACTTGACATAAACAACAGACAACTCAGTATGCACTTTACTCAGTGACATCTGACTCGCCACCCCCGGTGCCATCCCAAATTTAATGTACTATAATAAACAATAACAATTCGTTATGTCCTAGAGCCTAATAAACAGTAACTGTTTAAGTCTTGTCAAAAAAAAAATAATCACATTGTAACATATGAATCCATATTTACTTTATAACAATGAAGAATATGCAATTAATATTTCATTCTTAATTTAATTTTGCCAAAAAAATCCCAGTGTTGAAGTTGGTATGTATATCATGCTGTTTCCTGTTTTTACCATGTTGGGGTTATTTTCTTTCATGGATTAGGGACCCCCTAAATAACCTTGCTACCCCATTTATAAACTCCTCAGGTTAACATGGGATTGTCGTGTATTGTTGAAAACACTGTCCTTGAATCATTATGTGACACAACTTGTTCCGTATTTTGTGCATGAAACAGTTACAGTGGGTATAATAATACTTTCTTCCTCACTTACCTGTAGCCCGAATAATCACGCGCGTCTTGTTGAGTGAACTTTGGCGCGTTGTACAAAGTGAAACCATCCTATCACACGTAGCGAGTAAAGACAAGCCCATAAAGTGATGTGATTTAAAGCGGCGGGACTAAAGAAATGCAAAGCCAATCATATTAGCGATGTGAGTTACGGAGGCGGGCATTGCAGAGAACGAAAGCTGTTAACCGTTTGTGTACCACATAGAGCGTCATTTTTACAGAACGAGATTGCAAAAGATTTTTAATCTCATTTAAATGATTCCTGAAAAAATATATAATTAAAAAAGTAAAGTAAAAAATAGAAAACACAAGAATAAGACGGACATTAGTGGTTATATATAAATACAGATTAATTGTTTGGTCGAAATTATTGCTAGGGACAATTCAGTCTACCCTGAATATTGCTAGGGACATGTCCCTAGCGTCCCACCCTAAATCTACGCCCATGTCCTCATTACCTTTCCTAATTTAACATCCCACTGGTCTCTCTCTCACTCTCTTGTGCCAGCTTGTTATAATGTTTCCCTGTTAAAAATTTGTTGCGTATGTCGTTGGTTGGTCCCATAGCTCTCTCCAGTCTGGGGAACTCATATTGCACTCTGTGCCTGAGTCCTTGCCTCTCTTAAGCTCTACCCATTCAGAGGCATTACGTAAATGCACTCCATTCACACCAGTGGTTTCCAAAAAAATGTATTCCGTGACCCACTTAGATATGTATAATCTTTCTTAGGACCCACCAAAATATATTTTTTAGAAAAATACTTTTAAAAATACAAATTTATATATATTTTTTTCTTTTAGAAGAGAGCCGTTTATGTTTTCATTTTCATTGCATGAATTAAATGGAAGTTTAATTGCAATCCCAAAATGCCTGATATCAAAACAATTGTTATTAATTGCCATTAATACAGCGTTTCTCAAAGTGTGGGACGGGCCGCAGTGGTTGGGAATAGGAACATTACAAGTGGGGCGTGACAAACAAGAGGAAATTTTGTCATTTTTGTGCCCATCTCTATTAATTCCTTGATTTACTGACCATACACTCAAAACAACACATTTAACTCTATCCACGCCATTGAGTGCGTTTACATGCACAGAATAAGCGGATAACTATCAAAAATCTGCTTATTATAGAAAACTGTTTTCATGCGTTTACATGCAAATCAATAAGCCGGCTATGCAGTCAACTGCGTTTACATGGGACTTGGAGAATTATCAGGTTTCTCGCAGGCAGTGACGTCACCACCTATAGTACATAATAGTCGATCAAAAAGCCGACGGCATATCTGTCTTAAGCTGTACTGTTGTATCTCTCATCGTGTCTGCAGAACCTGTAAATGAACATGAGCTTTTATTTTCACAGTTTCTCTGCCAACTGCTTTAGTCGAGCGGAGACTTTTATGCGTTACCTTGCGCTTACTTCCGCGTGTGACATTTATATTTCATACGCGGAGACATGCGCACATGGACAAAACCGTGAGAAAGCGGGTTAAGGTGTTTACATGCCATGCGAAATCGGCGTAATGAGCAAAAAACTACCTGTGCCGATCGGTTTTTGCATACGCTGTTTATGGGCTTTCCCCGTTTAAAGAAAACCGCTTTACGCGTTTACATGACCCCACGTGTTATCAGTTTATTAAGCATAATCGTAAGACTGTGCATGTAAACGCACCCATTGACGAGATAACTCGTCAATTAAGAAAAACACTTCCCTGCCAATGACAAGTATTTCTGGTTTTCCGAAATACAGCTATTATTTTATAAGCAAAACGTATGAAACACAGAGGTATCGCCCCTAGGACAAACAGCTGTATGTCCGTGTAAGTTTTGAGGATCGCTCTGCATCTGATCCATATCAAAAAATCCTTCACAAAAATTGAATTATCTTTTTTTTATTTTGCATAAAATTTTTGTTTTTTAAAGAAACCTATCCATATTTGAGAGGTACTATAAAAAGAGAACTAATGAAGGTATGATAAAAACTGTTTTTTGTTTTTTTTGAAAGCATAGGGTCTGTTCTTTCATGTGATATATTGAATTTTTATATTTTAAGAAGAACATTTTTGTAAGGCATTATACTTTTTTGAAATTCATGAAAAATGCTGGCGCTGGCTGGCAACTTTTTTTAAAACGCTGGTGGGGAAATAGTTCAATATAAGCCTAACTTAAAACTAAAGTGGGGAATGGCAGAAAAAGTGAGAAACCCCTTCCCTTATTACTAGGACAAAAGTAAGTTTATGTGAATGTAAACCATTTTAAAAGATTATATTTGCCAAAATTACTCTTTATTTCTACTAGTTCAATTTAATAAGGAAAACTTAAATTCAGTGTCTGTGGTTCTTACGGAAACGTTCTGCATAACTCTTACCTGTGTGGTTACAGACCCAAATGGTGGTTTCTGTTGATATGTGACTTAAGTTTCCCACAGTGATGGTCAAGGGGATTTGCCACTGAAAGCTGAAATGACACAAACACAAGAATAAGAGATTAATAGCTTATACGTTATCTCAAGATTTTAAACATCAATAATAAAAATGCAATGACACACCCTTACAACATTGCTTCTGCCTTTTGCTAACACAGAACGTGTCTGGGAATGTTACAGCAATAGGTCCCCATTCCGGGAGTGATCCCAGGATCAATTCCAGGATATGTTTGCATTCAGACGGCCATTTTCTGGGATCAACATGCCGCGTGAAAGGAGTTTCTGTACCAGCAGGTAATGTAAAATGGCTATAAAGCACAAAGCATTTTTTTTTCTCTATCTCCCTCACTTTTACATACACTTTCACATCCTGGTTCTCGCCAGCTGCCACGTTCTGTGCAGTCACATCCTATTGATGTAGATTTATCTGAGATGTGTGCTTTCATTGTGTGTGCACGACCATCGCAAGGTATGAGTACGCCTCAAGTACAACCCTCTCTGACAGCTGTCACGCTGCATGTCCACCTCTCAGCCTGTCAAAATTGCAAACGCTGAGGTGTGTGTGGTCTGCCAGCATGAATTGAGAAAACCAACAGCTAAGGGAAGCACCACTAAGCTACATATTAAAATTGGAAATGTGATTCAAATCATGCAGATTGCTGGGAAGACATGTAATATTTATTACCTTTCCAACCATCACACTTATCATTTCAGTGATGTGATTGTCAAAATATTCAAAATGCGAACTTTGCATTCAACCCATCTAGTGAGTGTACACATACACCCATAGCAGTGGGCGTAAAATGCCTGACTCGAACTATTAGGCCATGACTGCCCTTGTATGAGAATAACAAGTTTGGTTACTTGATTACAATTATTTTGGTTGTAGTGAATGAGGATGAATCATTAGATTTGTGTTAAATTGAAACTGACAGGTACTGACTAAATCCTTTTCAGACTGATGGTGACTCAAACCTCAAATCATTCAGTAAGATGATTCGTCTCATTTAATATATCTTAATTGTGTCTCAATGTGCCTCAATAAGGACACTTAAACAATAAACAACATTTAATTATGGCAGCAACACTGCTAAAAACAACTTTACTCTGGGAAGAAGTTGAAGAAGTTCATTGGTGCACATTTGGGAACACAATAAGCATAAAATTAAGCATTATGAAGCCTGCTGGAAACACTATCTTTAAAAAAACATGCTTGTTAGAGGCCCATAGAGAGAGATGTTGTGTGATTCTGTACTGTATATGAGCACTTTTACAATTCTTATGAATTTCAGTGATAATAGAAGCATCTGTGTGTGTTAAAATAAAATCACACACTGATACATTTACATAAATCTGTGTTTAACAATCTGTGAACGAACAAGAGAAGAAAGCAGAAGAAAATGAAAGTTCTCCACAGGCCGATCATTTGGTGGCTTTCGTTTATGAAAGCGTCTGTTATCATTGTTATTTACATCCCTCGGGAAGTTTTGGTTAAACTCTTGGCCCAGAGTTTTAGCAAAAGCAACTGTGATGGTTTTAGTCTGTACAGCAGACTACACTCTAAAAAATGGCTGGGTTATTTTTGACCCATAATGGGTAAATATTGGACAGAACACGTGCTGGGTTAAAAATTGACCCAATGCTGGGTTATTTTAACCCAACTGCTGGGTTATTATACCCCATGGTTGCATAACAACAACCCAACATTGGGTCATTTTTAACCCAGCATGGAGTAATTTTAAACCCAGTTATTTTTGAGTGTATGTTCACTATGATGTTTCAATTCACCACTGAAAATAGGTCAGGCACACCTGGATTAATCAGTTTGTTTGTGACTACTGAGGTCAGGCACACCTGGATTAATCAGTTTGTCCAATAATGGCAGACATGAAACAAGGAGCTGGCTGAAGTTCAGGAAGTAGTGCAGCTGGGCATAAAGCCTATTAGATTTTAAAGCGGGAACTATCCACTTTATTTAAAAAAATGTCTTGGTAACACTTTTTAATTATTAACTATGATCATTTTACCCTCAATAGACTCCTAATTTACTGCTAATGAAGACCTAATAAAATAGTTGTGGTTGTAGCGGTAAGATTATTTATAAAATTGATTAATGCATGTAGAACAGTAGTGGGGAACCCTGGTCCTGGAGGGCCACTGTCCTGCGTAGTTTAGTTCCAACCCTAATCAAACACACCTGAAATTAATTTCGAAGTAGTCCTGAAGACTTTAATTGATATTTCAGGTGTGTTTGATTGGGGTTGGAACTAAACTCTGCAGGACAGTGGCCCTCCAGGACCCAGATCCCCACTCCTGATGTAGAATATGGTAATGCAGAATAACGCATTCATATGTGCTTGATAAGTAAACTAAAACTTAAAGCAATTTATAAATTGCAATGAACCTTTGAAAAATACCTCAAGAGCTGTGGTCTGAAATGGATCCACATTCAAAATTCACTGTAATTAACCTCCATCCACCCTTATTCTCTCTCTCTCTCATTCTGTTTCTCTCTCTCTTTCTCTGAAGTCACTGGTTGTGAGATCTCAGTCTGACTGTCGGTGTTGGTGTAATAACATCTTTGAATCTTTTTAGGGACTATTGGCTTCAGTGGCCCATAATGAGCCACTAGGGTCTGAACAGTTCAGCATGTGTGATGTGTTGGAAGATTTTCACACTTTTAGCCAACACCACTTTTACTTTTGTTCTTTGTAGGCTTGCATTAGACCTAACCATCCAGAGACTATATGAAACCTATTTGAGATCATGTGTAAAAGTGCAACAGACAGAATAGGCTGGAAAAAAGAACATATTACCTTGGGTAATACAGTAAGGATATTAACCTCTACAGACAAAAACCAGCCCAACATCTGCTAAACAAAATAGTTGGTGGTGGATTTCTTAATGGCTTCTTATGGCAGAAGACAGTATTTAATTTGACGTCCCTTGGCACTAAACATGTGAACTCTTTTGATAAGACTGCAGTCCTTATATAATAAGTTTAGAAATTAGGGTTTCATATACAGTTTCATTTTGGAGCAAAACCAGCATGTATTTCAAGCACAGTGGCATTGAAGAAATGTCTTTCCACTGTCCAGCTAGGTTTATACCTCTCCAGCTTGGCTGCAAGTTCTCTGAACTTTAATCACCTGGCAGGGTGCATGAAACAGACGGGGTGTGAAATACATTCAAACTGACCTCCTCTTTTACCTTTTGTTGATGCCAATGTTTCTGTCAGCACATTTTTGCTAGGCTCTTGAAGCCTTAGCCGAAGTGTTACACCTTTAACATTTCTAGTAGTGCCAACATCTCCTGCACTCTGGCAGGTTGTTTGCATATCAGCTAAAAATACGCAGGGGGGTTGAAACCAGACAGATATAAACATCAGATGGGTCACTGTGCAGGGCTATTCGCAAAAATGAAGGAAGTGAAGGATTGCATCCACAAAATCAGACATCTTTTTGATGAAAAAAAATTAGAAGAGCTCAGATGCAAAAGCCGTTTAATGTCACCTCCAGTAAAAAGAGGTAATGATATTGACCGAATGGTCAAAGCATGTAGTACACGTTCATCAAATACTTTCGCTTTAAATCCACTAAATTCATTTTTTTTACCTGGATGTTTAGCAAATATTTAGCAAGAAGGGTGAAGAGTGACTGGAGGGAGATCCCACTGAGTGGAATGGGAAATTACATATATATATAAAGAGTTTGGTTCCAAAACTCAATAAATCCATTTTGACCAATATTGGTAAAAACTTGTTTTCTATATCAAGAAAGTGACAAGATGAAAACCATTATTTTCTGTTACAAACTTTCAAATAGCATCTTAAGATTATAAAAATAAAAAAAATAAAATCCGTAATTTAATTTCCATAGATTTATTATAAAAACGGATTATTTTTTCCACAAAATGCTATAAATCTGTTGAATCAATATATGTGCATTCATCTTTGCTATATTCATATAGTTGATAGTGGTATACTGTACACTGATTTAACATTAATGGCATTAATCAAAACACTTTGTCATATTAAGATCACTGTCATTGCTGCTGTCATCCTTGTGACGTCGTTGCTGAACTTGTTGACAGCGATCAGCTATAAAATGTTTTTGTCCTGCTTGATTTTCGTTGACTTCAAGAAAAATAATGGAAAGTTTTTCATAAGATCCCCTCGGGTCAATGTGTTAGCATCACAGAAGCTTGACGCTGTTGGGAGAACAAGCAACAGCCGACATTTTCCGTCTCCCGAGTGCCTCTCGTGCGAAAGATTACGAAATTCACTTTTTAATACTGACCTGATACAATACTAATTTGGCTGTAACTAATTTTTTTATGGCGTTTATCGCGTTTTAGAACCAAACACTTCATATACATCCCCAAAAGTGGCAGCCACAAGCATCACAGCTCCTCCTGTGTGATTCATTTTCTCATTTTTACCTTTTTAATTCTGACTCATTATTTGCAAGGTTTCTAGTTGCATATTAAGTGATTTTGCAACTGTTTACTTGGTCTTGTGCAAATAAGTTGCTTTTTTAGAAGTGGAGGTTTATGCCAAAATGTTTGCAAGCACTTGAATGGTTTTGCAGTGACACACAGTCACATTTGTTAAATATCAATGAAACTACTGTGGTACTGTTACTGAAGAACTGTTACTACAGTGACCGCTCTTTGGCTCTCCCTACGATTTCTCAGTTGTATGAGATGACAGGCTCACGAAATTATTCTCAAGCGGTTAAATTACTGCTATTGTGTCCCTTTACTGTCGTAACTCATCATGTTTATGGTGGACTACCTTTTGTTGAAGAGCTCAGGATCTCTGATCTTGGCATCTGTGTCATAAATAAAGTGCTCCTGGGAGATGGTGACAGTGTTGTCAAGACTGTCATTCTTGCTGATGGTGACCACAGGGTAGCCCATCTGCAGTGTCCAGCGGTCCATGACCTCTGTAATGTTGATGTCCTTCCCCTCCCTCTGCATGGCCTGTGACACAAAATATCAAACACCAAAATACATCACAAACATGTCACCATCAAAACAATAATAAAGCTCAGAGTATACTGTAGGGTGCAAAGAAACTGGATTATATCGCAATAGAGCTGAATGTGTTTAGAGACCGGCAAAATTAATGGTTGTGTCCTCTCAGCAAGGACACTACAGAAAATCATAAACTGCTTGATCCAAAACCTCTCAAACTTATTGTTCTTAAATCTAAAGTGTAATTTCCTACTTATATGTGGATTTAGACTTAACACCTTTAAAAGGACACTCCACTTTTTTGAAAATTGGAATCCATTCAGCGGATCTCCAGGTCTGGCGTTAGCACTTTTAGCATTGTTTAGCACAATCCATTGAATCTGATTAGACCATTCGTATCGCAGTAAAAAATAACCAAAGAGTTTCGATATGTTCCTTATTTAAAACTTGACTCTTGTGTAGTTACATCGTGTACTAAGACCGGTGGAAAATGTAACATGCTGATGTAACATGGCTTCAGCAGGCGTAGTGATATTACACACTGCCGGAAAATAGTCCCCTTGGTTACTTTCAATAGCTTTGGGCAGTGTGTAATATCACTACGCCTGCTGAAGCCATGTTACATAAGCAAAGTCCTTAATTATTACGCCAGTTTTATCTGCCTAGAATATCGCAACTTTAAATTTTCTGTCGGTCCTAGTACACAATGTCACTACAGAAAAATCATGTTTTAAATAGGAAAAATATCGAAGCTCTTTGGTTATTTTTAGCGCGATGCTAATGGTCTAAACAGATTCAATGGATTGTGCTAAGCTATGCTAAAAGTGCTAACGCCAGACCCGGAGATCAGCTGAATGTATTTTAAAACGGTAAAAATCAAATGTTCAACTCTTGGGGGCTTGGAAAATGAGCATATTTTCAAAAAAAGTGGAATGTCCCTTTAAAGGGATAGTTTGGCCCAAAAATTATATTAAACCCATGATTTACTCACCCTCAAGCTGTCCGAGTTGCATATGTCCATCGTTTTTCAGACAAACACATTTTCGGATATTTTATAAAATGTTTTAGATCTTTCAGTTGATTAAATGTAATGTTATGGGGTCCACGACCTTCAAGTCCAAAAAAAGTGCGTCCATCCTTCACAAATTAAATCCAAACGGCTCCAGGATGATAAACAAAGGTCTTCTGAGGGTAATCCGTGCAGTGTTGTTGTAGAAATATCCATATTTAAAACTTTATTAACGAAAATAAATACCTTACGGTAGCGCCGCCATCTTAGTCGCGTCCGCATTCAGGATGAGAGCTTACGGAGGCTACTCTGCTGCTGCTCTGTGCCCCCACCCTCCGAATTTGTCATACGTCACTAAGAAAAGTGCGTACACTACGCTAATACTCTCTCCTGAATGCGGACGCGACTAAGATGCCGGCGCTACTGGAAGGTATTTCTTTTCGTTAATAAAGTTTTAAATATGGATATTTCTACAACAACACTGCACGGATTACCCTCAGAAGACCTTTGTTTATCATCCTGGAGCCGTTTGGATTTAATTTGTGAAGGATGGACGCACTTTTTTTGGACTTGAAGGTCGTGGACCCCATAACATTACATTTAATCAACTGAAAGATCTAAAACATTTTATAAAATATCCGAAAATGTGTTTGTCTGAAAAACGATGGACATATGAAACTCGGACAGCTTGGCTGTGAGTAAATCATGGGTTTAATATCATTTTTGGCCGAACTATCCCTTTAATGTATGACTATACTAATGTAAAAAAGTAAATAAAAACCATCCTGGATGTTTAATTAAAAACCCAAAGTAAATATAAAAGCAATTAAACCCCACTCTTCTCTTAAACTGCACACGTGAGTACATCACAGGCCGGCTATTTCTAGTTTATCTAATAAGTTTGTGCAGGAATGAGGCAGAATTGGATTTATAAGTATGATATTGAAGCTGCTCTTCATCTTCTAAAGAGCTGAAGCATAAAACTAAACCACATGGCTCATAAATGGAAACTGCTAGTAATGTTTTGTCCCTGAGGGAAATATATTACACTGTCCCTCTTCATTCTTTCAAAATGCTACCATAAAGGACATGGCACAGTGGACAACCATCAGTTTTTATAGAAATAGTTTTCAAAGGATCTCCAAGCTGCCTAACTAAAAAGCATCATCAAAGACATCAAAGACACATTATCAGCACTACTCCAGCTGGTGTGAAGCAGAAACAAAGACTCTCTTGCTTTCTCCAAACATCAACCTGTCCAGATCAATGGAGCATGTTCAACATTATACCTTACATAACTATAACACCTATGCTTGTGATAGCTGACACTTTGAGATGAGCGCTGAAAGAACTACAAGGCAATTTAACTATTTCCCACTCAACATTTCTTTAAAACCTTGTGTTGATGTAAGTGTTAATCAGAATAGGTTCATGGTGTCTATAACCAGTTATATAATGTCCTCTGATCTATATGTAGTGTGTGAGTCTTTATGATATCTGCCTGCAGACTGAATGTAAGTAGGTTATACACACAACATTTCACTTCTCAGTCAAAGTCTGTGAATAAAGCTCTTACGCAGAGATGGTACAGAGGACTGAATGTGTAAAATCTTACCTCTGACAATTTGTTCCACAAGTCATCTCTCGCTGCGTTTCCGTACATGTGCGTCATCAAGTAATCCTGCAAAGACACAGAGACGCGAATCAACAAAAGCCACACATTACCCTTTGAACTGAGCTTTTACCTTATCCGTATAAAAATTGGAAAAGAATCCAACTGGATTTAAAATGGCTCAGGAACCGTAAACAGAGGCAAGCGAAAACAGAAATAGAATTTTTTTTACTCTGGATGTACCTTGGTACAGTGATGGTATCAATTGGAAATACCATGGTATTGTATTATATCCAAGGAAACTGTATAATTACCATGTTAATATAGATGGTTTCAGCAGTAACAACATAAACAAACGGCTTTCGTGGAACAAACTTAAATTCCGGTTAACCCAGCAAAAAATGTATTACTGATAACAAGCTAAATAAACAACAAGTAGATGTGAAGTTCGAATCATAGCTAAAGCGTATCAAAAACTACACTGAGCTAACGTTACTCTATAAAATTTGTACTATATAATGTACACAATCTTAACTACAGATCGTGTGCCAAATCTCCCATAACATAGTGGTAATCCATGATCGCCGTCTCATTAACATTTGTTATTTCCAATGAGGTATTAGTTCAGTTTAGCCACTAGCCAGACCATTAAACAAACAGAGACCAAAAGTTATGTTCTGCCTAGACGCGTAAACGCAACAACGCGCATTGGTGATTCTCGCGAAACGAGATTTATGAGGTGTCATGAAACATTTTTTAATAAAAGAAAGTAAATGCAAAGTAAGATTATCAAAATAAGAAGCATACAGTTACAAACATCTTTTACATTTACATTTACATTTTACATTTAGTCATTTAGCAGACGCTTTTGTCCAAAGCGACTTACAAGTGAGGTAAACAAGAGAAGCAATTATGGCAACATAAGACAGCAATACATAAGTGCACTGGAAATAGTCTCATCAAGTCCAACACAATATACATAGCCAAGGGTATGTTAGTATTTTTATTTATTTTTTTTATATAAAGAGGAAGGTAAATAGAGAAAGAGATAAAGAGAAGGGTAACTAAAGAAAGATAGTAAATCTGTAATTAGGAAGTTAGGTAATGGTGGAAGAGATGGGTTTTTAGCCGAGTCTTAAAGACAGCTACAGTGTCAGCTGATCGTGTCACGACCGGCAGATCATTCCACAGTTGTGGGACAGTTCCTGGGAAGGTACGCGTTAGTGTTTTCTTCCCTTTTTGAGATGGTACCACAAGCCGTCGCTCGGTGGCAGAGCGCAGTGATCGAGAGGGTACATAAGGCTCTATAAGCAAGCGAAGGTAAGGGGGTGCTGACCCAGTGGTGGTTTTAAAGGCCAGGAGCAGAGCCTTAAATTTGATGCGGGCTGCTATAGGAAGCCAGTGTTACTTGACAAAGAGAGGAGTGACGTGGGCCCTCTTTGGCTCATTGAAGACCACTCTTGCCACTGCGTTCTGAATCATCTGTAGGGGTTTGGTCGTGCAGGCTGGAAGTCCTGCCAGTAGCGCATTGCAGTAGTCCAGCCTGGACAGGACAAGAGCTTGGACCAGGACCTGCGTAGCATGCTCATCTAGGAAAGGTCTAATTTTCCTAATATTGTAGAGGATGAATCTACAAGAGCGAGCGGTGCTGGCAACATGCTCTGTGAAGCTAAGCCGATCATCAATGACCACTCCCAGGTTTTTGGCCGTCTTGGAAGGCTTGATGGTCGAGGAACCTAGCTGAATGGAAAAGTTGTGCTGAATCTTTGGTTCAGATGATATGACAAGCAGTTCTGTCTTCGCAAGGTTAAGCTGGAGATGGTGATCCTTCATCCAGAGTGAGATGTCCCTTAGGCATGCCGAGATGCGGGCAGAAACCGTAGGATCATCAGGGTGGAACGACAAGTGGAGTTGAGTGTCGTCTGCATAGCAGTGGTAGGAAAAGCCATGTTTCCGAATGACAGAGCCCAGGGATGTCATGTATATCGAAATCAGCAGCGGTCCAAGCACAGAGCCTTGAGGGACCCCGGTATCAAGACGTTGGGGTTCGGAGACGTCACCCCTCCAGGATACCCGAAATGACCTATCTGAGAGGTACGACTTGAACCATAGAAGCGCTGTGTCAGTGACACCCATAGACATGAGAGTCGACAGGAGGATGCGGTGATTGACCGTGTCAAAAGCTGCAGATAGATTAAGTAAGATCAGCACAGAATCATGTACTATTTTGCACATGATTTTAAACCAGATTTGTTGTTTTTTACACATTATAGGGGAACATTTACATTACCGCAACCATTCCATGACTGGATTTGGGTTCTTTGACATGGAAATATTTATAATAAAAAAAAGTAAAAGGTTCAGTGCATGTTATACTATAAACACTTACAGTAAAGAAACATTTGGTGATCATTGGTAAATGTAGAGACAATAATAAGGAATATAAATGTGTCCAAGACCAATTTTCTCATCCTCCGCAACAATTTTCAATCATTGTTTAACCTGATAAGGAACACTGTGCCGTACACGGCACACCCCCTCCCTTGCACGTGAGGCTGCATTACGTCATTGTAACTTTGAAGCATTAAATCTTCAAAATATACGGTCATGCGGCACATCGTTGTAAAGCTTAGACTTTCGGGATTCCATTAAGCGCACACAGAAAGCATAATATGATTTTTAGCAGTCATAAAACTGTAATCTAGTTGTTAGTTACCTGAACCGGGCGGCGCCGATTTAGGATATTTACTTACCTTCAAAATCTTTCCTTTATCCGCTTCGGTGAAATTGTCCAAAACAAATTGTTCATAAATCCCCAAAAGTCCAAGGAAATGGAATATCCAAGCCTTTTAATCCAAAACGATTTGTTCATCTCACAATCTTGACGTTTCTGACCGAATTACGATATAAATAGTGTATACAATAAGTTCACTAACAGACATTCGTTCGAATCTCACTTTTCATTCATGATTTATAATGAATATATTCGGATGTCATGTTTATTGTGCAACGTCTGAGGAACAAATGCGCCCCCTTGTGGAATTTCAGCCGTTCCATAAGAGGCTACGCCCTCAAGGAACTAACATTTAAAAAAAAAATTGTTGGTAGGGACATAATTGACTGTGACACTCAAGATGGCTACCAGGTAAGCAGTTCTTAATTTTTCTATCCAGATAAAAGGGAAATTTTGTTTGTCATAGTACCTAGACAACTTTTTAGTTCTCATTACCGAAACATGACTTTGTAAATGCATATATTTTAATGTTATATCATGTTGCGGTAATGATCATTTTTAATAATGATAACCTAAAAAAAATTAAAAAATTCAAAAGAAAACATTTTTAAATTCTCTAAAATTAATGGTTATTGAAAGTTTAGACCTTAATCTTATATGTGCAAAAAAATGGCTTCAAGGGCTTTTAAAAAATTCTGATGCTGGACTCCTTCTAAATCTGGATTTTGTGAGAATCACCCAAATGCGTTCAATGAAACCGTCTATACAATGATGTTAATATGCTGTTCCTAGGTAGTGACCACCAGGCAATACACCGCTAAACCAATTATGGCATTAGCATGGTACAATCATGTTTTTACTAGTGAGTTTTGCAAGAGAGCAAACACTTGAGCAAGGGGCATAATAAATTATAAAGCTAAGCTGGATCATATTTAATGTAGTCTAACAAAATGTCTCTGCATCAAATATCATTGATATATATCATGGCCGACAGGTTGCGACTAATGTGCCTTGAGCAAGGCACCTTAAACCTATTGTTTCATGTAATAGGTGCCCGCTGCTCCTGTGTGTGTTCACTACTCACTGAGATGGGTTAAATGCAGAGTATGGGTTATCATTCATTGGCAAATACGTCACTTTCCTTATCAGTGTCTCTGTTTTGCCCTGCAGTCTCATTGATACAGGTGGCAGGGACATGAATAAAGAGTCTGATCCTTGAGTGCACATTTACAATTCATCCGATAAGAAAATCTGTAGGGGAAGTCTTTTCCCTTCAGTATGAGATTCCTTGATAACACTCGAGTGACCGTGAAAGATAAACCCGTCAACTGTAATCCGCTCCCTGTTGCTGGAGTCATGAGCTCCTGCTGCACAAATACAACACGGACCACAGTGATTCTGCAAACTATAGAGTCTGAAAGCATCAGACAGTCCAGCTGTCTGCTTACTGTACCGCTTACATTTGAGTCTGGATCATAACCATGTTTACATTGTCATCACTGGAGACTTAAACTGCATGTACACAGCCAGCGACTATTGTAGCGACGACAGATCGACACAAAAACTTTGTGCACGCACAGTTTATCTTAAAGGTGCTGTGTGTGTAGATTTTAGGGGTGAGATTGTGAATTGCAACAAACAACTCAGTCCGCAGCTCACCCCTACATTTTGAAATGCGTAGAGAAGCTATAGTAGCTGCCACAGGACAAACATGTCATAGTCTGAGACAATGTAGTGTCAAAACACGCTTTGTAGAGCAGTTTTTCCAACATTGTGGTACACAATAGCGACTTCCATGTAAGGGGACCTGTATGAAGATAAAAAATGGCTCATTCTAAAACATAACAGTTCATTATGTAAGGTCTTTATACACCACTGAAAATATAGTCATGTACTGTATAATATATTGCATTTCTGTCAAGAGATCCTCTTCCAAAATGTTACACAGTACACCTTTAAGGCCAGATCATGTGGATAAATCCTGCCTCTGATTGGCCCGTCACAGTGTGTCATCATTATTTTGACACAGATGTCTTTTGCTCTCTGCCACAGCAAGAGGGAAAGAGTAAAAATAAATCAATCTTGTACTAAAGACCGCAAGGTAATACGAACATACAGTCAGGGGCGTTGGAGCGGAGCTAATAATAGACATTAATTACAGAAGCCATGCTGAGTGGGGGATGTCCCAGGAATTTATCTGAAAAATTACCACAATGTCATATCATGTTAATAAACGTTCATCCACAGACTCAAACAACCTAAAATATTTAAGTTTGCTGTTGAGTCAAGTATAGCTTGTGCTCCCTCGTCTCTAGTGAGATTTAGAAACGTGATTAGAAAAGTGACACTGTTCTAATCAAACTGACAATCCAGCTACTTTTCAAATAATTAGGGGTGCACTGATATATCGGCCAATGATGCTTGCTATGCTTCTCAATGAATTACAGGGACATGACGCTACATCCAAAAGCCAGAGGGCGCTCTCGTGCAGAAACTATGCAGCTATGACACGCAGCTCCAGGAAATGGCTTAAGGATGTATTTATTTTGCTGTTCTTCAAACCTTTTCAGGTATTTTTGTGATAATAAAGAAGAATATGCATAATGATAATGTTTGACGAGTGCTGCTTTTTCAAATGCATGTTATAAACCACTCAAACTAACAGTGATTTCAGATCGATAAGGACTTACTGACCAAAAGTCGTAGTACATGAAATAGCTGTAAATAATATCGTCTGTGCGATTCAGAAAAGTTATCGGCACCGTATTATTAGTGTATATCAGCATTTATCGGTGCACCCCTACAAATAATGGGAATTTTTGAAATGAGAAGCAGAAAAGTGTTACATAGAGCCAGGGACAGCACAAGTTTTGCCCAACTTTCCTACAGTGTATGTCACTTTTATTGTCTCCTTCAAATGTGGCCTTGAAAATGCATATTTCCCCCCGAGACATGAAGGACAGAATGAATGGATCCGTTACAGCCTTGCCTAACCCGAGATTCACTGCGAACCGGTGACGACTGGATATTACTATAACCATTTAAAACCTTAGTATCCAAGTAGGGGATAGCGGGTGCAAAAGTAAAAGATAACATTTTAGACAAAGATATATTTTTGCTGTGGTCAATAACTTAGTAGTGTGTGTTATCACTATCAGGTAGTACTTTGTACATATATAGAACGACTTCAGTATAATTTATAATTTCACTTTCAACATAAGTAACGCATTACTTTTGACTCCATCGATTTTTTTTTGTTACTCTTGTTTTTATTAAATATACATGACTATGATTGTATAATTGTACCTGGATACATATGTTGTCCTTTAACTTTGCAAAACATTATTACATTTTCATTTTAAATTTCCGTTTCATAAAATATTCATAAAAAATAGATATATGTTTAAACAATATAAAAAATAAAAATAATGCAACAGTATTAGCAGCAGGATAAAAGTAACAAGTGTTACTTTTATCCCTACATGAACTCCTGACATTTAAACCTGATTTATTTTAATACTATTAAACTCTGAGAAGGCAAACTTGTGTTACATCACTAAATAACCTCTAGATTGAGTAGTACTGTAACACATGAAATGAGAAACACAACTTGTATTTAGACAAAAATACTGCTTCAGTAATTTACTTTTTCATTCTTGACTAAAGCTTTCCGGACCTACCCATTGGAAACGAAAACAAAATAACTCAATATGTGGCAGCTTCGTAAAGGGTTGTGTGTTGAACATGCCGTCATAGTTTGGAATACAAATGTAGTCAAGGGGTTGAGAAAATTGCTTTGTTACCTGTGTCCCTCATTACTTTTGCCCCATTTCTCCCCTACTCATAAGGGATGCATGTTTGCAAGTCTACGGTCGTTTCACTTTTGTAAAATCATTGTGGCGTTTAACGAATTCTGCCAGTATTTCTGAAGTGCCTGAGGCTGGCATTAAGTGGATTTAAAGCTAAAGTATTTGATAAATGTATAATACTTGCAGAAAGCTTTCGGTTAATATTATCATTTTATTTTTGATGGAGGTTGTGTTTAGCGGCTTTTGCTTCTGAGCTTTTTTATATGTATAAGGATGGTTGTTTAATATAATGCTGTGTAGTTTAAACTACGGCAATGCATCACATTCTTGATCTGGTGACGCGATTGAAAGCTACCGTTGGTGACGGGAAGTAGGACAGCTATGCGACAAAGTTGAGAACAGTTAGACTTTCGGAAGCGCCAACCAATGAGAATGAAGCAGTGGAGTTCACGTCTTTAGTCATTTACTGAGAGGACAGTTACTTGTTTATAGGACAACCAAAATTAGAAATGCCTCCTAATGACTTCATTGAAAGAGACGAGCATGCACAGTTAGTCTTAAAGGTGCTGTGTTTATTAATACCTTTGGTAATGCACAGAGAAGCTACGGTACTGTAGCTGCCACAGGACAAACATGTCATCGTCTGAGACAGATCTGTCTTTATTTTTTTTTTTAATTCAGAAACATCTGACTATGACAGGACTGATGGGTTTGAACAGCTGGTGACACAACTGGAAAATCCTCCATAGACTAGACTGTCTCATTTTGTTTTGACCTTCGAAGGCCTCGACTTTAAAGGATCAAGCCTCAGAATTGGGTGCAGCTGTTGTTTTATTAGCTTGTCGCAATGGATCATGGGATTGATTTTGGCCATGAGAAGGTGCACAATGTTGCTGTCTACCTGAAAACACCCTCTCCTATACTGTGAAAAGTAAAAGTTGGATCAACTTTAAAAAATACTTTAATTGGTAACGCCTAAACATGTGATTTTAATTTTAAGGTGAACATTTTTACATATTTTGAGTTTTACCAATTAAAAAGTTACAATTTTTAAAGTTGATCCAACTTTTACTTTTTAAAGAGTACCTATTTCATTGCTAAAAAAAAACATTATGTTCCACATACCGTACATTTTTGTAGCTCCAGATTTCCCTTTCTTCCTGAAACTAGAGGTCTACACGGAAGACCCGAGACCCGAAGACCCGGGACCCGACCCGGGACCCGTACGGGTTCGGGTCTATATTTTAAATGATCAGCCGGGTCCGGGTCGGGTCTCAATCTATTACTTCGGGTCCCGGGTCTGTTTAACATTGTGGGTAATACCCGAGGTCAATCGGACTCGGAGAACACACACTCACATTTAAATAAAATATTTCAAAATCAGCAACAAAAACTTAGATGAACTGTCGCATAAATTTTTTCTATGACGCTAAAATTGCGTTAAAAGGTTTATATTTGGTTGCTCCAACCAGGCAGCTAACGCGCATGCGCTCTTGTAATGTTTCTCTGGCTACCAGTCAGGAGCTTCTGCAGTGAGACGCAACGACTTTACCTTTGACAATTGGCTCTTTTATTTAGAAGGCGGGACCTATTCCGCCGTACCGCGCATTTTGCACTGACTTCTCTTATTTTTATAATAATATTATAAATTGACCGTCTTGCTGCTCTTATATCTAAAGTTTTCGCGACTCAAAGAGCACATAGATGATAGCAAAGAAGCAAAGCTAACGAAAGCAGCCATGGCACTGAACGAGCAATCGTTATTATAATTCAAATGGGCAAACATTATTAAGCAAGTTGACCCGATGTAAAACTGCGTTATTAATCACCATGACTGTAAAGTGGACTTTAAAAGCTGGAATAAGCATTAAAAAATTCAATCGTCAAGAGAGGAATAACATGGATGGAACTTTCTTGGAAATAAGGATTGTGCATCACACAGACAGGTACAAGGAGGGAGAAGACTAACTTCTATGGGTAAGACAAAAAGTTTAATTTTCGCTACTTGTTTATTGACTTATTAATAACATTAAGCTAAGAATATTTGCCGGTCGGGTCTGTGTCTTCCCGGACGGGTTCGGGTCCAGATTTTAAATAATAGACGGGTCTTCGTCGGATCCGGGTCCAGCTTTTAAATAATATACGGGTCCGGGTCGGGTCCGGGTCCAGCTTTCAAAACAACAGACGGGTCCGGGTCGGTTCAGTGTAGCACATTTGCGGGTCTGATCGGGTTCGGGTAGGAATTTTTGGACCCGTGTAGACCTCTACCTGAAACGCATGGCTTTTGTACACAACTGTCCCTGGTTGGCCAGCTTATCTGTACGTTGTGATTTGTCTGAATACCTCTGATGTCAGATGGAAACGTGACACTCCTTGCCATGTTTGAAAGATTCGGCTGCTAACAGGAGTTAACTTACAGGCTATGAGTCCGAAGCAGGAGGAATTATGATATGATGGTCTTCTGTAAGTCACCCATCCCATAAAGTGAACTGTTGCCTACAGTCAATGTGTTTGTTGTAGTCCAAGAAAAGATTTAAATTGGAGATGATAACTCACAACATCGTTTAATTTGGGGTTTGTACCTTTTGCATATCGTTAACATGTACTACTACACACTTACACACCAAAGCACATGTAAAATCGTGAATCAGATAATTGGGGCTCTTTAAAGTGTAAAATAGCTTTTAAAAGCTCACTAGGTTTTAAAACAATTGCTCAAGATTTAATTTTGTAACACATTACATAAAAATGTTTTGTATGTCAAAAAAATTATTCATTGGATTAACTCAATAAAATTGTGGGCAGGATTTCCATCCAATATGAATGTGTACCCATAACTCATACAAAACTGCTTTACACAATAAAAATATATTGAGTTAGTCCAACTCAATTTAAAGTAAATGGCAATACTCAATTAATTGCCTCAACTCAATTTAGTGTAGTCTGAATAACTTGATTTAGAGTAGTTTGAATAACTCAATGTAGTGTAGTCTGAATAACTTGATTTAGAGTAGTTTGAATAACTCAATGTAGTGTAGTCTGAATAACTCAATTCTGTTATTTTATATATAACGTTTTTATATCATACTAATTAGCATAAGCACATGTTAGCATGCTAATAATAATGACATATGATACTTTGGATGAGCATGTGAGAAGAGACTGATCTCCAACCAGGCATTAACACCGTTAGAGCTCATTGAGAGAAATATGTCACATCCACAACCTAACCACAAGCGCCACTCTTCTGCACGATGGTAACCAAACAATTTGAAAAAATATTACACAAACGCTTCTAAATCAAAAAGATAAACCAACATTAAACACTATTAAGTCTTTCTCTTTACCTAAAAATGCATTAAATATCACTTAATTAAAAAAATACTCTCCAAAAGCAGTTGCATGCAAAGCATGCTGGGAAATTCTTTTTCCAGAACCCAGACTCAAACTAATTGTGTTAACACAATTAAAAAAATCAATAAATAGTACATATTCATTTTGTGTTAGACTAATTAAATATATATACTTATTGCTCTTAATGAGGTATTTTAAATTAATTGAGCACAATTTTAATGTGTCATTTCTAAGAAGGGCTTGAATCATTTTTTTTTAGTGTAATGAATTTACATCACAATTTGCTAGTTAGTCTAGTTAGTCTTCTTGTGGTATGAGCAGAAACATTAATCAATCGGCAAATCCACATTTTTATTCAGTTCAGAATGTTGTATATTCAAATTGCTTTTACCAAAAGATTGAACATTTTCAATATGCAAGTCCCTTAGAGCTAAAATGAGTTTTCTGATCTTCATCACAGCACCTAAAAGAGATCATAAATAATTCTTTATTCATTCTTCTAAATTAGTTCTCTCAAAACTGATACAAGGTGAAAATAGTGGACAATTTTCCTGCATATTAAAAAGGTGGATTGTTGGGTGAGGTGTTGTATGTATCTATTCCTATCAATCAAAGAGAGAGAGAGAGGGAGAGAGAGTGAAAGAGACAGACTCTCCATAAGAAAAAGGAAAATATAAACAGTAAGATAGAAGCAGCGATACTCAGTGATAATGATACAAAACATCTAAGCCAGAGGAAGCTGCTAAGATATCAGAAGATAAGGAGGCAGATGGGAGAATTGGATATCATTCAAACTCTTCCTGTTTTTCTGTATGCTGGAAATTGAATAGAGGCATATCAAATTGTTTAATTTGCGTTCAGAAGAAATTACTGGCTCACACCGCTAGGAAATTAAGTCAGCAATTTCATATATCAAGCCAGAATTAATATTTCCTTTATCCTCATTACAAGATAGATCTGAAAGGGGGTATAGAAGCAATGGAGCGAGTCGGCAAACAGCCTGTTTTATTACTGCAGGTTCCCCTCTAGTCAAAGGCATGTAAACCCATTCAGTCCTCATTTATGACTCCACTATTTTGCAATAAAAGGCCTCCATCTGCCTTCACCAGCCTATCCAGCATTTGCCAATAGGAGAGAGAGAGAGAGAGAGAGAGAGAGAGAGAGAGAGAGAGAGAGAGAGAGAGATGGTGTTAATGGTGGTCCGGGTGTCAAATACAGCGTGACTGCTGGTTAAGCATTCTAAACACAGAGCTGTCTGTCTGTTGGCTTTAATTATGCAGAGACATGGAAGAGAAGAGATGCTACACAGAGAACAAGAGAGAATGAAGTGAACCTGAACAGAGACAGCAGATGAGAAGGGACTGCTGGAACTCTGGCAGAAATGTTATGTTGTATTTCTCCTCCCAAACAGACCTTTAGAGGTTTAAGAATCGAGTAAAAATGGGATAAAAAAATGTAATATAACATTTTATTCATTATTTATTCGGTATTTATTAACAAAGGTTTATTGTTAAAGGGTTAAGGGACGGTTTCCCAGACAGGGTTTAGATTAACTCTTTCCCCGCCAACGTTTAAAAAAAAGCATTTTTTATGATTTTCACAAAAGTTTAATGCCTTCCAGAAAATGTTTTTCTTTAAATATATAAACAAACAATATATCAAATGAAAGAACAGACCCTCTGCTTTCAAAAAAAAAAAAAAAAAACGTTGAACCTACCTTCATTAGTTCTCTTTTTATCATCTGTCAAATATGGGTAGGTTTCTTCAAAAACAGCCAATTTTGAGCATACAGCTGAGATAACTGCATTTTTGTGAAGGACTTTAGATAGAGATCATATTTAGAGCGATCTTTAAAACATACATGGAGTTCTTTCTCTTTCACATGAGGCGCTACTTCCGGGTTGTATAAGTTGCGGAAGTGCGCCACCTGCTGGATAATAGCGGTATTGTGGAAAGCCGGAAATTAATTAATTGACGAGTTATCTCGTCAATGGCTGCGAAAGAGTTCTGGAACTAGGCCTTATAATATTAAGACATTAAGGTAGTTTTAAAAAATATACCTTATAAAAACAATACTGGTTTGCATGTTCAGACAAAACAATGGCACTGATATATGTTAAGATGTCAGTGCAAGATGTTTTTTAATAAATCATGAATATTAGCCTGGGACTAGGATAAGCCCTGTCCGGGAAACCAGTCCTTCCAGAATTTTTTATTTTTTTTGTGAATGTTGCAGGCAAAAATCATTGATCATGTGGCACGTTTTCTTAAAAAAAGCGATGAAATATGCGGGATATTTATGCAATATTATGCAACGAATTTGTGGGAACTTGCAAAGATTCCAGGAACAAAAACTGCAGAAACTTGCAAAAACTGCGGTCCCGTAATTATGTCACTTCATAATGTTCCCATGGCAACAGGGGACATGACTGTGCTTGTGTGAAGAGAATGCACAATTTTCAACTTTCTGCTTAGATATATGTGACTTTTTGCTACGAAAATGCTGGGATTATAAAATCATGCAAGCCCCGCATATTTTGCGTGCAGAAATCTGACATTTATACGGCGAAAGTCCAGCGTATTTGAAAAAAGGCCGGCATAAATATGCAGACTTTGGCAGACTTTGGCTGATGCGGAGTTTTGCATTGAATCATGCATAATTGCGTAATCCCGTTATTCTGGAGGGACTGGGAAACCGCCCCATAGTGTACTATAGTACATTTGTTTATGTGTTAAAACAGAACTACTAAAACAGAAAGCTGGGACAGGACATGTAGAAAGACGTGGTATAAAAAAGGCCAAAAGGTTTACAAATGGCAAATCCACGATGTACTATGACAAGTCAGTGGCAGTTGCAATTTAGGGGGAGGACCATTCACATTTTAAAACGCAAGTAATCTGTGGTTAAACTTCCCATTAAAAATATCCAAAAAATATGCACCAAATTTAATTGTCAACTTTGTAACATAACATAGTAGGATATTGTCATATACAGTACATGGCCTCAAAGCAGAAGGACAAAAATTTAAAGTCATCAAAATCTATTTCAAGAGCCCCTGTTTTCCTGTTCAGGATTTTACATTTCCTTTGGTGTGTATTTGAGTGCTAGTACGTTAACGATCTGCAAAGTTACAAATCCCAGAGTCTATCGTCTCCAAATAAAAAAAAATTATTTTCTGGACTTCGAAGAATGCAAGGATTGTGGGAATCTAATTACTTCCACTGCGAGTTGACGTTGACTCTAAGCACATTATCGTAAAGCTGCCCGCTTCTGACTCTTATGATACGTACACACCAAACGCGGGGCATCGCATTACTCGCTCTAGATTACTTGCGGGACTTAACTTTATTTAGCTCGAGTTGAATATTTTCGCATGACACAAAGCTATTCGTTTGAGGCGAGTAGCGCGTGTTTTCGCTGCAAGCGCACTGCCCATTTCACATCATTCGCTTTGCCCAATGCAAGGACGCGTCTGATCACATCTTTGCATTGACTTCGTATGTAATCTACTCTCTTAAATCGTTGAACTCGCGTCTGGTGTGAACCCACAGTTACAGTCTGTAAGTCGTTTGTTTTCATATTTAAAGATTTTGCTACTGATGATTTAAACCATGCTTAAAATGCGAGTTTATAGCAGTGTGGAGTAGCGCTTGTTGTTTGTCGTTTCTACGATAACAAATTCAGACACGGTTTTATGTTGTAGAATCCTTACCAATCTGTTACGTTCTGCTCAAGCCACACTGGCAAAGTTGATCAATCATTCTCTGGATCAGATTCAGCTCGTATGATAAGGTAGTAAAGACGTTTTTATCTCCTGTCAGTACTGAATTGTGAGCTAATCTTCCAAATATGCTAAGGAGTGTCACATTTTTGTCACGACGCACTGGATAGCTGTCCAATCAGAGGACACAGCTTTCACAGAATGATGATTTTTGAAGAAATCATTGTGTTTCAGAAAGCTGGGACATAGAGGAGCAACAATAATGTACTGTATGTGGAAAATAATGTGGTTTTAATCATAAACCACGTAAACACGTTGCATTACACCGAGAACACCGAGTACAGCCCTGATACCTTATCACAACTAGAAGTTAAATAAAGCAAAATTTATAATTTATGTATCATAAATTATGTATTACACTGACCTATAACATAATTTATTTTACAAATTAGATTTTAGTTAAATGGTATGTTTATGTTGAATTCATACAATTGAATCCAAATTAATAAAAAACACATCAGAAAAAAACATATTTCCATTAAAATAAATGTAAACAAACTACAGCGAGTGAGTGAGCAAGAGAGAGAGAAAGAGAGAGAGAGAGTGTGTGTGAGAGAGAGAGAGACAGCAACCTTTGACTTACATTAAGTCCTCTCTGGAATACCGGTTGTCCCATGACATTAGCCAACATACGGATCAGAGCGGCTCCCTGCAGACACACAGTAAACACACATTTAATAAAACATCCCATTTATATTTGCTGTACTCTGTTCACTCTCTTTCCCCTGTATGATTTCTGTTCACTATTGCAGTCAGTTTACAAAGACAAAAAATAGCAACAAATTTTGATAAAGAGATTTATAAAAAAAAAAAAAAACAGGCAGTACTGGTACAAGTAATAATGTTGATTTAAAAAATAGCTCCATATTACATGCTGGGCTATTTTTTTGTGAATGGTCTGTTCCCTTATAATTTTGACAAACCCATGTGACAGCATCCAGTACCCATCAATGTCTATTCTCTTCACATCCCATTGCTCCCAATCTATGATGCTATAGATTTTGTACAGTGAAAGCAGGAAGTGTTGTGTGAGTGCTAGATGTCAGGATCTCAACACTGTAACTGAAAGAGTTCATAACACCACAAAAGGTTGACTGACAGCTGACAGATCCATTTACAGTCAATAAGAAATTGACAGATAATGTCTGGTCTCTTAGGGATGTAAAACCTCACAATCTTTCAGTGTAATGGTTTCTTACCATAATCCATGATTACAGGTCAGGAATTAAACAGAAGAGCATTGTTTCATTCAGAAATTTAGATAGAAGATAGTAGGAAGACTAAGTAAGTAAATAAAATAATAAGCAGCGCTCTTGCCTTCTTATATGCGATCCAGTCAAACACCCTGTCAATGTCTGTGGCTTCAAACACTTCTTGAGAGATTGGATGAGAACTGGCCAAACCGTCCAATAACATCACCTCATGTAGTACATCAGTCAGAAATCTCTGATTCTCCTGCAGATGGAGAGAAAAAGAGTTACATTTGCAGTTATACATCTGGATTGATTACAGTATTCATCAGTAAGTACCATCATAAACTCTTACACAATGCAGCAAAATTTGCTTCTGCTGTCCTGCTACTCATTCAAAATGGCAGTATGCCAGTTACCATATACGAGACTGAATTAAAAATGAATCAGGTGAATTATATATGAAAGCATTACACTGCGGGTCATATTCAGAACATTAGAATGGTTCCTTCGGAGAAATAATTGTGTTGACTGATCAAATTTAAAATTAAAGTTTGAACATAAGCCAAACTAAGATTTCATTATTTTATTACATCCTGGTACATTCATTAAATGTGGATAAGTAAGAGAAAGCTAGCAAACTATCAGGATTATTAACAAGTTTGGCTTTAATTCCTGACATTCTTTATTACACCTTTATTCTCAGAGGCATTTTGAATAATTCTTGTTCATTAAAGCTTTTGGCAGCTTGATTAAAATCCTATTTAAGACATTAATCCAACACGGCAGGATATTTATGATATCAAGGGATTCAGGCTCAAACAAACAACATACTAAAATTAATCCTGAAATAAATTATTAAAAAATCATACTGAAACATTAAATAATTCGTAAGATTGTTTGTCAGTACAATAAATAAATTTCTAATTTATTAGCTAATCTCCAAATATACAGACCAAATGAAACTACAACCCATTATGCAGTTCAAACTAATCCAGTTTCTGAAATGACTCTTTCTGCTTCACTGATGCCTCATGACCAAATTGTATAAAATATGATCCTATTTTATTGTAAAATATTAGTATAAAGTTACCGGGTTGTTCTTTTTCAAAAAAAAAATTTGGTAGATAGAAGCACTGGGGACCCAATTATTGCACTTAAACATGAAAAAAGTCTGATTTTCATGATGTCCCCTTTAATATCGTAACCAGAAAGACAAGGTCAGCCCACCTCACCAGCTAAGCTATGATGTTGACCAACATGGCTATGCTAATGAACAGCATGACAAAAATATATATCTGTGTAAAGATCATACAAAATGGTATAATGATAAACAAAGTAATTTAGTGTTTAGACTGCCATTAGCATTAACCTAGCATACATTGTCTGTAGTGTGTACACTTTTTATCTAAGGCACATCGATTCAGAGTCATGACCACCCGCCCAAAATAATCTGCATGCTAGCTCATGTACCATAATTGTTGACTCATATGAGCAGAAGCTACAAATATAATTTAATTAGCCCATTTCCTAATGCATGGGACCATTAGTGACAACACAAATTGAAGAACTGGGTTGGAGTTTGTTATGCTGTTAACCTACATAATTATTTGCGATGTAATTATTCAATTTTATCAGTAGAGCTTGAGTGTATCATCCTTCAAAACAGCTGCATTATGGACCACTCAGGCAGAATAGCATTATGCTAATCGCAAGCACTATTACACTTAAACAAAAGCAGCTACTGCTTGTCCTTGAATCATTTCAAACAGAACTGAATGTGTATTTTTTGTGAAATAAGTGATTTAAGTGATAAGTTGACAAAAAAGCCTACTAAAAGACTGCACTCATCTCTGTTGTTCAAACCTACAACAAGCAAGAGCCAACTCACATCATATGTCCTCATTCTATTCAATTTCTTTGCTCATTTTGACACAGTTAATCACCAAATACTACTTGTCCAGCATCTCCAACCTGGGCTATACTGAACCTGAACTCTCCTGGTTCATACAGGAAGATCTTTCAAGGTTTTTTATTGACCAATTTCAAAACACTTACCAAATTGTACCATCTACACATTTGTAACAATAACAAACAGGAATTAAAACTTGAACTTAAATCTTTTTCAATTACATGAAATAATGGAAAAAAAGAAAAAATATCTTGAATGCGACTTATCTTATTTGACAATAAATATTTGTGGGAAAATAACCAAACCATCTTCCAATTATTATCATATAGCATCATCATCTTTTAGGTTTTCTGGAGAGGAGAGGCATCCATCTCACATCAACTGACATGTGGGGTGCCTCAAGGATCAGTTCTCGGTCCCCTCTACTTTTCTATATACATCTAAACACTGAGGAACATATTTTCTACCATTGCTATGCAGATGATACACAACTCAGCCACATGACCCCATCATCTCTGCTTGCCTGCTAGACATCTTAGTCTATATGATGGAATCTCACACCTTTAGATCAAGTAACCCTAGTCAACCCATAAATCATACAAAAGCTTGTACCTTCAACTAAGTCTATTAGGAACCTGGAAGTGGCATTGATGACCATCTACACTTTACAACACACATCGCAACACTGTCTCAGTCATGCAGGTGTGCACTTTACACTATCTGAAAAATGAGACCAGCCAGATTATGCCACAGAGCTTTAGCCAGTGCAAACAAGCCTCTCCAAATGATCCAAAATGAAACACAAATCTGGTTTTTAATCAAACAAAGACTGCTCAGATCACACCCCTCCTAATTTTACTCAACTGCATACCGTCAGCCGCCCGCATCAAATTTAATGCACACTGACACTGGGCTTCACAAGAGTCATTGGAATCGCAAGCTCTTACTATAATTCAGTCCTATGTTTTTATTAGGGATGTCCCGATCAGGTTTTTTTGCTCTCGAGTCCGAGTCTGAGTCATTTGATTTTGAGTATCTGCCGATACCGAGTCCCGATCCGATACTTCTATAGTACATAAAAAAAAGAATAAAGAAGAGCAAAAAAACAGATCCAGGATGCTCCTTATGTCATGCTGCACACTTTGCTGTTTCTGTGTGGAGTCAAAAGGGTCTAACTCTGTGCCAGCGCATAACTATAGATGTGTTAAAAAAAATAATGAGAATATAGTATATATGTTCAGGGGTTAAATTGGGGTTTGTTTTGTGGGGATGCTCTGTTAGGAGGGAGGGTTTGAGGGGTAACATGTTTTATTCTGATGTCAGCAAAGCCACTGGTCTGTTTCAATGACATTTTGGACCTCTGATTTGACCCAAACTTTAAAACCTGAACTTTAAATTATGCAAATCTAAGAGTCTATCACCCTATATGCATTTGTTGCACATGTCATTATGCACAATTGATCAAATTTTGAAGGAAGTTATAAGACTTAACCTCCTTGACTAATTCTAGGCATAAGATCGACTACCCAAAAAGACTCAATTAACAAGAAAAACAACATACTGAATCAGCAAAATGTCATATAAATTAGCCATAGAGATTCCCTAAGCTGGTCAGCTGTTAGTTAAACAATAACTATAGTTAGGTCGTAATTGATTTGTATAATCAAAATACATTTTATTAAACTATGCAGTAAGCTGTATCCAGTTATCTAGTTAACATATTGTAATAAGATGATTGACATAGCTATACATACTTTATACTTTGTTTCTAGACTTCTATTAAGTTTTTTCGACGTGTGCACCATTCTTACCTCTCTCTCTATCTCTCATCTCTACAATGTGTAATGTGATCCTCCTGCGCGAATGCGCGTTCTTGAGGTTCTGAATGAGACACGGAGCTGCGTACTGATGTAGATTAACTGAGCACATAGTGACAAAAACGATCGACGCGTCGTTTAAATGAGTGGTAAAAACTCGGTTTTGTCGTGGATGCAATTTAAACCCTGCATATGTATCCGAGTCCTGATCGGAAGGTAACGTCCGATTCCGATCGAGTCTGAAACCACGTGATCGGGGCCGATTTCCGATCAAGTGATCGGATCGGGACATCCCTAGTTTTTATGTTTTTCTTCCAAGCATCTATGGTCAGTTAATAATGCCAGGTTTTTTCCCCAAACAAGACACCAAATCACGCTCAAAAATATTTACCCATTGTCAGCCTCCCTGTTTACATTTACACATACACACCTCTTGTGTATAACCTCACAAATTATGATGTTGAAAATACAGGGCACACGTCCACTAGTAAATAATATCCTAATTTTGGGCCATTACACAACCATTAGAAGCAATCACTGAACTTATGACCACTGCAAAATTGCTGGACATTGTGAATTGAGGGCTTGCTGTATCTTTCTCCAACCATGAACCCATCTGGTTTGTGGCATTTTTTAGATGTTAAGACTTTGATTTTTTTTATCCTACACAAAAATCGCATGGTAAATCGTTTTGGCAATACTGTCATCTGCATCTACATCTTTGGGACTCATAAGAGAATGAGAATGTTTCAATTCTATATTGAGGATGTAACTTTATGTCACTGCCAATGCAGTTTTTCTGTGCCTACCATATGCTGTCATTACTTTTTGTTCTATTAAATCATTTATGCAAATTTTGTGACTCACACAGAAAAGAGTACATCAGCATGTTCAAAAATAGTCAGAATGCTTAGATATACGTGAAGCAATGTAATATTACTGATGGAGCGCTCTTTTCTTCTGACAGTAATTGACTGATTGAACATCTGGAGACTACATATAAATCATTGGTTTCATAAAAACAGTAAAATATGATGCCATATGTACAGCTTCCATTCATCATCCTAATTCTCTACTGACAAAATTATCAAGTGTGAGCTTTTCTCTAACATGCTTTGAAGGCATGCTGGTCATTCTGAGTAACACTTACCGACCAGCCGTCTACTGTTTGCATTCTTTACTTTTATTTTGTAGATTTCTAGTCGAAAATATCTGGCCTATCTGATATCACTTCTTGGTCTCTTGTTAAAAACTGCACATCTGTTTCCCGGACAGGGTTTAGGTTGCCATGACCTGGCCTTAATTATATTAGGACATTTAAGTAGTTTTTGCAAACAACAATATTGTTGTGCATCTTGGGACAATGTTAATTATATGTCAGTGCAAAATGTTTTTAAATTAAGGCAAACTTAAACATGCATTGTAGTCTGGAACTAGGATAAGGCCGGTACGGGAAACCACCCCATTAAGTCATGAATTTTCCTCAGTAATTTGAAATTGAAAGGTCAAAGAAACAACCGTATGCCTACTTTTTTGTCATACACTCATTAAAAAGTCCCACTGTGAGGACTGCTGCTTTCCTCTAGAAAAGTGAAAGAAATCTTACCATGTTCCACTTTGGAAAGAGGAAATCGGTCCCAATGTACTCAAAGAAATGAGCAAATCCCTCCTTAAGCCAAACGTCCTCCCACCAAACTGGTGTGACCAGATCTCCAAACCACTAGACAAGAAAACACATAAACAGTCAATCAGAAAAAGATAACAAGTCATTATTATAGCGATAACAATAATGTCGACTGGCACAACATTCTGACAAACGGAATATTTTGTACATAAAATGAAATACAGTAGACAGTAAAACAGTATGAGGGGCCGATCACACCAAATGCGTTTAAAACGCTTAAAAACGCGAGGTGGACAGCACTGCCTTTATTTAAGTAACTTCAAAAAAGAGCAGTGCGGTGCGTTTTTTAATATTGCTACAGTAGGCAACCACTAAGGCAGATGTCCTGTCGATCAAAAATTGAAGCGTGAGCGCTCTTTTGCTGATAACCGTCATATTAGCAGAAACTTTAAAAAGAGGGCGCGTGTTTTCCCCTAATCAAGGGTGAGAGGTGACCAAACATGCAAAATTGAGTGACTGCAGTCTCCGGTTGTTCCAAGCAACTGTATCTTCTGTCACTACAACGAAAGGCATGGCTCTATCCTCATTTGATTGGACAACGGAAAGAACGCGAATGATGCCAGGTGCTTTCCTGTTTAGAGTGATTGATGATTGGTGCGGTGGCGGCAAAAGGTAAACGATTTAAAAAAGGCGCCTCCCACTGTCATAAATACGTTCTGTGTGATCGGCCCCTAATGCAGCATCTTAAGCAGACAAGCAGCTAATTAGAATGTAACTGAGTAGGGTGACTGTAAAAATAAGTTACCTGCTTGCCTTAAAATTTTTAAAATTCAACTTAAAATATTAGTTACACAATAATAATTTTGAGTTAACTAATATTTTCAAGTTTAATAAAAAAAATTATGGCAACCAGGTAACTGTTTTCAGATTAATCAAAAAATCTTTTACACACTAAAAAACACTTTTTGGATCTTCGTAATGCAATTAAGGACGCCACTTTAACATGATCGAATCAAGTTATCGTTAAATAAAATTAACGTTAATTAATGTTAACTCTTTCCCTGCCATTGACGAGTCAATCCGCAATACCTATAATCCACCAGGTGGTGCACTTCCGCAATTTATAAAACCCAGAATTATCACCCTAGGGCAAACAAATGTATGTCCGTCACAAAATTTTGTGTTTTTGAGGAAACCTACCCATTTTTTTTTTTTAAAGCAGAGGGCCTGTTCTTTCATGTAATGTATTGTATGTTTATATATTTAAAGAAGAGCATTTTCTGGGGAGGCATTAAACTTTTGTGAAAATCTTAAAAAAATGCTTGCAGGAAAAGAGTTAATTTCATTTAAACTCTTTCCATCCCAGGGTTTTTTTAAAATTGCCAGTCAATGCCAGCATTTTTTTATTGGTCTTTATTAAATATATACATACAATATATGACATGAAAATACAGACCCTCTGCTTTCAAACAAAAAACCCACTTCTTCCTATCTTTATTTGTTCTGTTTTTATTACCTCTCAAATTCTGACAAGTTTCTTCAAAAACACAAAATTTTGAGCAAAAAGCTGAGATTAGCATATTTTTAACTGCAGTTTTTGTAAAGGACTTTTGTTAGAGATCAGATTCAGACCAATAATAAACACATACATGGAGTTTAACTGTTTTTGGCTTTAGGGGGTGCTTCCGTGTTTTATAAGTTGTGTAATGCTGAGTTTACACCAACCGCGACAATATCAAGCGTTGGTTGAATGAGTGACTCCGGGCGGGGCTGCCACCACAGCAGCAAGCAGGCTCCTGATTGGTTAACGCGGCGCCAAAGTTCCAATTTTTCAACTCGGGCATCAGCCGCAAATTCGCGTGAACCGCAAAATGCACAAAAAGCACCATTGGCGCGTACCGTGCACAACGCTCAATTCGCGTCTTTCGCGAGAGCTTAACGTGCGAAAGAGGCGGAAACGCGGAAACGCGTCTTCCGCGCCGAACGCCTCTTCCGCGCCGCGGGACCTCTTGACGCGCGTCAACGCATCTTCACATTGACTTAACATTGAAATCACTCGTGCTTCACTTCTCTACCGCAGTTGGTGTAAACGCAGCATAAGAGCTCCAACTGTTGGATGATAGGAGAAATATGAATTGCCGTAAAAACTCGTCAATGGCAGGGAAAGAGTTAAGAACACTTAATTCAATCATGCAAAACCAGTGTTGTTATATATTATTATAAATGATGGCAGTCTATCCTTATTGTGGTCAAGACTTTATATCATGGTTGGTTAAGGCATTTAAATGTTTGTAACAATACAGATAGTTAATGTAAAAACTATTTAATTAGTGTTATACATTTGATAAAAAAAACTTTTAAGAAAAAAATACAAGCATGGCACTTTTGACAAACATGGCACTTAAACAGAAAGATGGCTTCACAGTACAGTGAGATTCAGGCAGAGCTTCTGAACTATGATTAATGGTGGCACACACAATCAATTACATAGGCGCTCTGCCACTGTGAACAGATGGTGGTGTGAGAAATAGCGAAAAGGCTAGAAAGGACGCAACATTTGTAATTCTAAATAGTATTTTCATTGCTGTGGGATATTTTTGGACAGGCTTTAAGACAGTAAGGCAGGTGTGATATTGCGACCTGGATCTCTGGACAAACCTCTAGGAGACAACGGTCTTTTATCTGATGGGAACCTGACACCATCAGAGCAGTTCAATGCATCTCAAATAGTTTAATGGAGTATTCATCTGTGATTCAGACAGACTCAGTGTGAGGAGAGACGACTGTCATCTGTTCTCAGAGGAAACCTCTAGTAGTTACACATCAAGTGGCTTCCCATTGGTCCAGTGACTGATTTTGCAGCCCATCTGTTTCATTACACAGGAGGTTGAGCAGAAACAGTTTACTCTGTAACTCTATAATGCTGCAAATTCAGGACATTTCCATGTGTCCTGAAAAAACCTTCAACAGCATCAGTAAAAAATTTAAGATTTCAAACTTTTCAAAGCAGCTGAGAATTGCTCTGAAGAGTCATACGGAAACTGACATGACTTAAGACTGAAAAACATCCTGAAGCCACTAACCAAACTGACAGTCTTGTACTTAAATGCATGAATAATTAAGTTTAAATGACGTTTGCTGACATTTAACAAGGAGGTTTATATGAGGTCTGTCTGCTGCATCAAGTTTATGTCTGTGGGGTAAACGCCTGTGAAGTTAAAACGGGAAAATCTTAGGATCTGAAAGGAGCCCTGGAGATGCAAGTGGATGATTGTGTTTGATAGCAGGCAGAATGTGAGACTTAAGATTCTGACATAACAGAACAGAACCAAGCCTTGCATTTGCAACACAGTTTAACATATTGGAGCATGTGCTTAACACTTAACTATGCCTCCAAAAGATTTGTTTACAGATTTATGTACTATTTAAAGGGCACCTATTATGCAAAATCCACTTTTACAAGGTGTTTGGAGATAATGTGTGTTGGCAGTGTGTGAACACAACCACCCTACGAGGAAAAAAATCCACCGCTTCTTGTTTTTTAATCTCCATTAAACCAAAACAGTCTCATTAGACATGCCTTTTTTATTCTCTTATCAATGTGAGATCACACTGATAAAGCCCCGCCCACTAACAGTTCCGCATTACCATTGTTTCCACCCTCAGCAAGTAGTACTCTCTTAGACTGTATTTATAACTTCACAAACACATTTTGGGGACACCTGAGACATTATATCTTGTAAAAAGGCCATAACAGGTGCCCTTTAAGGGAATGTTCACCCAAAACGAGGACAATTCTGTCATAAGTTAGTTAAAACCCTGTTAAAAACCTTTATATATTTCTTTGCTCTGCTGAACACAAATGAAGATATTTGTAATCTAGCAGAAAACAGGAGCACCATTCACTTCCATAGTATGGACAAACATACTGTGTCAATGGTGCTGAAAAAACTGTTTGGTTACAAACATTGCTCAAAATACCTTGTAAAGGTTTGTAAGTTGTAAAGGTTTGTAAGTAAAAGATGACAAAATTTTTCATTTTTGGGTGAACTATCTCTTAAAGGCTACTACAAAGCAAACAATGATGCAGCAGCTCCTTTCCACTATCTAGTAAGATATTTGATAAAAAAAATCAGAAAAACAAAATGGTAAACTTGATTTAGACCTAGACCTTAACCCACCTTTTAAAACCTTTGTAATAAATGACAAAACACTGATTTATTTGTCAGTATTCTAAGAAAGACTGAAACAATGCAATGTTTTTTCCAGAAGTGGTCTTTTATAAATAAACAAGAAACACTAGACCAGCCAATCTTTGAGTCTACACTCAATTCCTCTTATAGGAGCTCAATTGCTTCTCAAATTTAGTGTTTTATATTTAATGTGTAACTATGTTTTAAATGCAACCGTTTTAAGGTATATATGATGCATCAGAGATAAAGCCGCATACATAGGGTGCTCAGAATACCCCAAAATAATTTTTAAAACTTAACATCAGCTTTGTCAAGGGGTCGCACACCGGACGTGCAGCGCAGTGCCGCATCGAGTCGTGTCTAGGAAAACTCGGAGGTATCGTACATCGGAAGTGCACATTTAATAGCGCAAGCTTAGTCAGATAGCGTCTACTTCAAAATGCAAAATATTCGTTAGCAGCCAATGTTAATTGTTAATTATTTTAGACAAAAATGATTTTACTTAATGTTAAACTATGTGAGTGGCGCTCACTTGTTAAAAACATGTTAATTAAATAACACTGGGTATTTACTATAGTACTTATATAAAAATGGCACATAGTGCACTTTGTAGGGGAAACTAAACAATTCAGACTGTAATTATGCTTTCCATTGGGGTGAATAAAGTCTGATATCATGCCAGTATCAAGGTATTTTTGATTATATAAGTATTGGCAATGTGCTACTATACTCTAGAGGGCATTAGTAAGCATTGCATTAAAATAGCAATTTAATGTGATATCACGGATGGATTAAAACCAGTTTCACAGCTGTTATAATCTACAGTATACAGTACAAAGCAATAGTGATAAGATATTCATGAAAGTCAAATAATAATTACAAACCGACTGCCAATACTTATCAGGGCTATGCATGCTTGAAGTGAAAACACTAGATTGGTAATTGTTTTTAGTTTTCTCTGCGTTATACTCATTTACATTCAGTAAAGTCACCATACAGTACTGCTTTGCACATCACTTTCCTAATGTTATTATACCAACCAACCTCCACTGTCCCTTCATTTCAAATATTCTTCATCATAAAACAGTGGGTTTACATGCTGAGAACAGTGAGATTTGAACTGTCCTCATTAATTTCAGATCTGCAAAAATGAAACTACTATTTCTCAAAAAAGATGAAGGGTTTATGGCTGTCTGTGAGAGAATTTCCTGTATAATGCAGATGTAACACAGAGCTGTATCATTTCCTTATACCAGGACATGATGCAGAATATACACATAAATAACATCATTCCAGTCACTACTTCCCCACGGAGTGCGCAAATTGACACTGAGGCGCCATGCTGCTATCGTAAGCTTGTCGGACGTAGAAGAGGGGCGGGGCTTTGTGATGGGTCAATTCCATCAGCAGACACAATTCAGGTGTGGTCAGACCTTCAATGCCCCTGGGCATTTATATTCATGGGCGAATCTTTTATACAGGACAGTGCTCTATAATCAAGAATAGGCAGTGCATCCCTGGGTAATAGAGTTTGGCATGAGTGCGTATATTTGTTTGTGCACACTTTAGCCAATTCAGCCAATTGATTCAACTCCAGCCCTTGAGGACAGAAAAACTGGTTCACCATGAGCCAGACGTCTGTTATTGAGACTACTCAAAGCAATAAGGGCGCACTCCCACTATCCAAACCAAACCATGCCCCAGTGCGATTGTCCCCCCTCCCTACTCCACCAGAAGCATGCACTCACAATGTACTTTTATCGATCCGAGCCCGGGCACGCTTACGTCATTAGGATGTGATTGTTTTGAACAAAGCTCTCTTAACACTGGAACCCATTGTAATGTTAAAGGCATAGCGGAAGATTTTCCCGAATTTTTTAAAAGAACCGCCCCTCTTTTTTTTTAAATGCACACGCGCAACATGTGCACATGCTCTAACTGCTCCCGAAAGGGGAACACCTATTAACGTGTGGACGAGAGAGCATGAACGAGCCTAGTTATTCTCTTCGCTCTGTTTACAAGTTGCTGCCGGCATGGCTCATACATTGAGATGTTTACCGTGTCTGCACGGTTCATGACTTGTGCCAGGGCTAGCATCGCTAATCATAGCTTACATCAACTTTTACTAGCAGTGATTTTTAATAGATTTCTCCAAAAAGCATGACAAACTTTACATGTTGAGTAGAAACTTCGCGACTGAGGCATCAGTGGGAAGCCCAACCTGTTTGAAATATTCTCCCAAAAACACTCTGGCCTTTCTCTTCTTTTCATACAATTCGTAAACACTTTTTCTCTTGCGACCCTCAGACATTTAAAAAAAAAAATACGGTGAGAACGCAAGCTTCAATGAATGGCTGAAACCGTAGGCCACCACACATAAATAGACCTGAAAGTGCGCATGTGCAGAATGCGAACGTGGGAACGAGCACGTATGACGGCATTATGTAAACATATCACCAGAATGATTGACACCTGGGATGACCAATAGTCTTGATTATCCACCCGGAAAAAGAAAAACTTCCGCTATTCCTTTAAGTCTGTGTTTTTAGTGACTATGCCAATTCTTGAGATCAGGTTGGCAATAACACACAGCCCTCTCACATGCCATCGTATTGCTTAGTTGACCTGTCGTGTGTGCAGCTCGGACATTCACGTGCTGCGAACATTTTACGGTTAGTGGTCGCGCAATTGACGTATCTTCTTTTGAATCGGGCTCAGGCGCAATTGTGCTCACACTATAGCCTTTCGTTCCCCAGCCCGAGTGAACTGCACCTGAGCCCACCTCTGTAAGCCGGCCAGGGCGCGATTAACCAAACCGCACACAGGCGCAGTACAAAGCGATCACATTAGTCAAACGCACCCTGAAGTAACACAGTCTCACCCCATGTCGTCAATATTTGACGACACTTGACCATTCGTCAATATGTGACGCGTAGGGTATACCTTTCGCGTCATTTTTTGACGAACTGGGGACTTCAATACTATTACGTCCGTTGCATTCTCTTCTCCTATTTTCTTACCATTTTCGCGTCGGTTTAGGGTTAGATTACGCAAAATTAAACAGTGTACGCGAAATTAAACAGTGTACGCGAAATTAAACAGTTGTCACCTGGCGTTGGGGTTAGAAACAGTTGTCACCTGGCGTTGGGGTTAGAGTTAGGTTTGGGTAGGGATGTCATTATGTAAATCTAACCCTAAACCGACGCGAAATTGGTAAGAAAATAGGAGAAGAGAATGCAACGGACGTAATAGTATTGAAGTCCCCAGTTCGTCAAAAAATGACGCGAAAGGTATACCCTCCGCGTCACATATTGACGAATGGTCAAGTGTCGTCAAATATTGACGACATGGGGTGAGACTGGGTTGCCTGAAGCATTTTAGTTTTGATATTTTGAGTGCACCCTAGTGTCCCTCCATAAGATTGTCAACTGAATAAAGCTTAAAGGTGACATAGAATGATTGAACGGGGTATTTATCCTTGTTCTTTGATGTAACATATAGACAAAAAAAATTTGTTTGGGTCTGTAATGCCTTATAAGCTTCCTAAAAACCTCTCTCAGATAGCTCTATTAGGGTGGGGGATTTTAAACAAGTGGTTTTGCACCTATAAGATTTAAGATTTAAGATTTTATTTTCACAATATCACAATATCACAAATTACATATGTTGCATTGCAATCACTACATTTCAATGCAGCAGATACAAATAATACTATTGTGAAAAATGGACTCCCAAGAAGCAGTAGCTTATAAATAGGGGTCCATCCCACCACCAGACACCATCCCCCTAACCAAAAGTAAATAACAGTTTCTATACCTTGCATCATGATTTACATTGATACATGCACCAATATGAGAAGTTTAATCCTCAGCCGCAGATCCCTCAAGTCTGTATTTCTCCAGTAGTTGTTGCTTTAATTTCTTTTTAAATTTAGAAAATGTTTCAGATTGTTTTAAATTAGTATCCAGTTCAGTCCATAATTTAGGACCTCTATAGCATACACTAAACCTAGCACTTGTTAATTTCCTCCATTTCCCTTTTATAAGTAGTTTATGTCTAGTGTGATGTGTGTGAGACGGTGTATATAATGGAATGAGTTCACATAATCTAGTATTTAACCTGTTGACCACCTTGTACATTATGCAAGCATTATGATAAAAGTTACATTCAGGAAGCTTTAATAGACCATATCCATGGAAGAGAGCATTTGTATGAGCATTGTATGTGGACCGAGAAATAGCTCTTATAGCTTTCTTTTGTAATATCATAAGAAGCATATAAAACAATGACCAAGTCCCAAGACCTATTTGGCTCCCCCTACTGGCTTAACTTGCAATCTCATTACTGATTGGCTGACTTTGCTGCCACTCAAAAAATGTAGCCAATTATTTTAAAGTGGAGGGGCAGTGAGATGCCTGTGATGTCATAAGCATCAGTTTTTCAGATTGGGCCGTTTTCTGGCTGACATTTCTAAAAGAGGAATTTCTATGAGACTGAGATGTTTAGCATGTCTAAGACTTTTTGTTTGTTCATGAATGCGGGTAGACTACCATTATTCAACAAAGATAAGGTAAAAATGGTTTTTCATTCTCTGTCCCCTTTAAGTTTTCTTTTCATGGTAAAAGCAAGTTATGTTGACTGTAACTTTAAACTTTTAAACCTTTAAACAAGACACACTTATTACACTAGAAGGTTATCAATCAGCAACATCTGCCATGGTAGGTTTGACATACCAACTGGCTTGCTTCTTTTCAAAATACTATGCTCCCGTCTTGGGACTTGGTCATTGTTTTATATGCAATTATATATTTATAGGTGATATTATAATAGTATGATAGTATAATTTGGGCATTTGTTGCTGAAGGTGGATTTAAAGATTGTCTTCCAAAACAGCCCTCCCAGATTTAAGTTCTTCTGAGTTTAATTCTGACAGCTCAGTGGTTGTTGTGCACCTCAATGCTGGCTTTAAAAGGCCTTAGCAATTTGCATCCATATCCTAGCTATACACTCTCTACCTCTAACTTTCTTACTGACAAAATGCCACACATTATTCTGGGGTATTTTGGAGCATAGTCCCTTTTATACCTTGTACAGTTCTGACATGATGTCTGCATTACTGGACTCGGACAAGTAGGATTAATCTGGGGCATTGCAGCAGAGTAACTCTCTCAAACAGTGATCCGTCTCAAATCGACTTGACTCAGAGAAGACCTATTGTAACCTTGGATACCAAGGAAAGAAGTGAGACACATAAGTGAGACAATCATAGCTTAGCCTTTAGAGCTTTTTTAGAGTTCTGGCTGCCTACAGGAATTTAAAGAAGAGCTTCAAGAACAACTCCCAATACAGTGGTCTGTGTCTTACTCCTATCCATTAGAGAACAGAGGTTACACTAAGTTGATCTTCTGAATTGAGATCATAAAAGTCCCCACTTTAAAGCAGCAATATGATGTAATGGCTAATTAAAAAAGAGATTTCATGATCATGTTTGTACAATACAGTGTGTGTTTTACCTGGTGACAGATCTCATGTACCACCACCATGGTGAGCTCCATCTGATAGGAGAAAGATGAGACGTCAGGATCCAACAAGATCTTCTGCTCCACAAACACACTCAGACCCCAGTTCTCCATAGCTGCATACGGATGCTTGGGAACTGCCAGCAGATCTGCACACATTGAAGGACGTCAGAGGTCAATAAAAAGGACACAGGGAAAAGTTTGGGGACGCAGAAGTTTTTATCCAGACTGCAAGGTAATAGGTAGGTCACTAAATTAAACTAGTGTTTTTTGTCCCTCGCAATTTTTTTGTATGACAATATCTGAAAAGCTCAGAAGAAAAACCCTGTAAGTCCATCTGACATGTTTTCTTGTAAATGAGCATCTTTTTTTGTATAATTGATTCTGCCTACAAACTGGTATTTCTGAATGGCCTAAGGCCGGGATTAAGCGGATTTGAAGTTGAAGTGAAAGTATTTGATGAATATATGTGACCCATGCTGGCAAATGGGTTGAAATGTGCACGGTCTAATTTTTAGCAAAAGTATAAATGTCAAAAAAAAAGGTTAGGTTTTTTAAAAAAAATAAGTACATTAAGCCCTTGTCTAGCAATCACAATCCTATAAATAGTCATTAACCATCTAAAATGATTTTCTGAGAGGTGTACCACCTAGATGCATAATCTAATACAAAAATGCATCTGCATCCACATGCATGACATTTTGGTTTTCGGGGCTTAAAAAATGCAGGAATTAGAAAACAGAGTGCAGGACTTGCTTGATGTTAAAACAGTTATTAAGAGAGAAAGTTCGGGACCTGATTGATGATAAAAGGAGTTATTAAGAGTGATAAGACATGAAAACAATCTTCCTCCTGATATAGACATCTACACAGAATTACAGTTTTAAAAATGTTATGTCAAGAATTCACACAGGCAGGATCTATAATCTGTTGTTTTAAGCCCGGAATACACTGCACTGCACAATTTTTGTCATCCTATAAGATCAATGGGTATCATTCACTAAGCATACGTACGCACAAATTTGTTCGTGATATGTGCATACGGGCGTTTTAACGAACAAATCACGATTCAACAAAAAAGTTCATACTAAAATTTATTTTAAATGTATGCAAAAGTTTAAGAACAACTTAGACCACACGTACACAATAATCATGAACATAGAAAAAATTATATCAAATATATAACACAGATATGTATTATAGGGTTCTTTTTCCTTGTTCATGATTATTGCGTATGTGTAGTCTAAGTTGTTCTTTCGCTTTTGCATACATTTAAAATAAATTTAAGTATGAACTTTTTTGTTGATTCATGATTTGTTAGTTAAAACGTCCGTACACACATTTCACAAACAAATTCGTTAGCGCAACGTCATCAGCATGCGCTACTGGTAAACAAATACTGTTATGCAGGTCGTAGCAGCAAACACAATGTGCATTGACCATGCTGAATTTCTGACACTGTCAGAAAACGATCGTATGCTAACGGCCATCTTTGAACCTCTCCCACTGTACGACATAGGACTACTGATAAAGAGCCACGGTCACAGAAATTGCAACAATTGTTTCACGAGGGCAATCTTTCATATGGGACAGCCAAAAATCGTGTAGTGTATCCCGGGCTTTAAGTGAATGTTTGGTTAACTGTTAGGAAAAATATCCGATGTGTAACATTATATTACAGTACATCCTTGCATTACAGTAAACCTTACAGCTGTTTGTCTTAATGTCAATCAAACAATAAAAGAAAGAAAAAAAGTTAAACATATATTTCCCTATAGTATTGTTTTAGTACTTTGTGTGTGCTAAATCTATTAAGTTTTACCAGTGATTTTTAGGGGTGTCACGATTCTCCAAATCCTCGATTCGATTACATTTTCGATTCTAAGGCCACGATTAGAGCTGCAACTAACGACTATTTCTTCTGTCAACTAATCTAGCGATTATTTTTTCGATTAGTCGACTAGTCTAACGACTATTTTTTATTATTAATACAGTGTTCTTTTTTTGATTAGCTATTTAATCTGTTGGATAATCTGTTTTCTACTCTCTGTCTGATCTGACAGTTATTGTTTGTTTTATTGTATTTTAACACAACTGAATGCTATTTTCACATATTATCTGTTCTGTTGTCAGATATATATGGGGAACAGTTTCCCAGACAGGGATTAGACTAGTCCTAGACTAAAATAAATATAAGAGCTGTCCAAACTGAAAACATCTTGCACTGACATATCTTAAAATACATCAGTGCCCTTAGTTTGGCCTCAAAATGCACACAAGTAATGTTTTTAGTAAGGCATGTTTGTTTAAACTAATTATATTTCCTAATTAAACTAAGGTCTAGTCCTGGCTTAAGCTAATGGAAACCACCCAGGGCCGGAGTGGGACTCATTTTCAGCCCTGGAGTTTCATGACTTAGACCGGCCCACTTTAGTTCATGACTGACTATATTAAAATAATACAGTTAAATCCTCAGTAGCCTATACATAAGTGTGCAATAGTGAACTGTTTTCTGCATCCTTGCAATTCATTGTATTTTTTTAAATAGATAATTTCCATATCAATGCAAATACAGTAAACAATTATGATTTTTGCTCTAATCTTGCAGCCCTAAGATAAGGTATTTTTATATTATTCAATTAAACATATTCAAAAGCTACTAAAAGGGAACAAATGTGTTTGTGTTTTCCCCTATATTTCTATTTTTAAAAAATGGTGGGTCTTGAGATTACCTGTTGGGTTGAAAAACTTTAGAAACTCCTGCTATAAAATACACAAGCAAGATTTATCAAGTATGCAGAGGAACAGGAGGAAAAATAAAAAATCCTTATCTTAATTTTTAGTACTTGGATCATGTACAGTGCCAAATACCTTGTGTCATAAAAGAACAAATATTGAATGGACTTGTTTTACTTAAGAAAACATTATATTCATATGAAACGTTTTAAATAAACTGATGAGTTTTGCATCAAATAAGTTTTTGTTATCAAAAGACGATGAATAATATAACTATTCATAGATCATACATTATTTGTCTCATTTTCATTTAAGTGGCCGTTCGTATCAGGTCGCGCATCTAGACGCGCGGCAAACGCCCTCAAATACAGACGCATCTGAATCTAAACTCGTGTTCACAGGCGAGCGCTTTGAAAAGCAACCCGTGCGTCTTGCGCTAACATTTTTAAAGCCGGCAAATTACGCGAGTGGGGCTGAATAAGTGCTGGCAGCAGCAACCTTCAACCCGGTGGCATGACAACACACAATTCGGCGCAAATTAAACAATTGCCATTACACAAAGTTACTACAGAAGGCATGCGCGGGCATAGGAGAGAGAGCTCGTGTCATGTATGAGAGGCGCTGTCTAGGGGCTTTCACGCAGAGAAAGAGAGAGAGCGCGCGTGCACAAGAGAGGCACCACCGAGCGCGCACAACAATAAATGAAGCCGTTTTAAATGAAAATAAAAATGTAACGTTAAATGTTGCGGCCATTGTTGATTTTGTGGCGCACACAAACAAATCAATATATGGATAACACTGCCAGGAGCAGAAGCCGCCATTACGCGAAATGAATGTAAACAGCGACGCGTCGACGCATTTTACGCATGTCGACGTATTTTCATAGTCGACGTAATCAATGACGTCGACGCGTCGTTGCAGCACTAGCCACGATTCGATTCGATTCTCGATTTTTACCTTTTTTTAAAGACAAAAAATGCTACGCCGTTAATATTTTTTTATTATTATTATTATAGTTGCACATTAAAATGCACATTGCATGCTTTTCCTCACATGGGGGTTTATGGGCTTCACTTTATACGTGAGAGAGCTTGTAGAGAGAGGATTCCTTCTTGCACGCCCATGGACTTAATGCGTGCATCTTGGACTGGCATCTGAAATAAATCTGACACGTCATAAGCAGCTGCGCTTCTCTCCGTCTTCTGGCATGCGCTCACATCTGTCCGAAGTCTAAACATAAACTAAAGTAGTAATCCTTACGTATTTGTTCAGTTTTATGCGTTGCATGCGAGCTGAGGCAAATCATCCCTTTTGTTTAAAATATAATCCGCTGCATCTTGGCACCTCTCTCACTCTCGCTTACGTGCAGAGACCTGTGCTCTGTCCGAAGTCAGATCAGTAGGTAGTAATCCTGTTTATGATATGCATTTCAAGGAGTTGTAGCAATACATCCCTCATGTTTAAAATATTAATATCTAGAGCTTTTTTCCCCCGCTTGGCAAGCCGACCGGACGTGATATGGGGGAGTGTCAGCAACGACGATCCCATTTTTTTATTCGAAGTTCGAGGTTGTGACTTAATTTTCTATCAATTTCGAAATGGTGACACCCTTAGTGATTTTAAGGTTTTTGTGCGGTGATTTTGAACCCTCAAAAATTAACTCGTTTTTTTTCTCAAAACTGACTTTGCTGACTCTGTTAACTTCAAACACGTGTAAACCTGTAAAGTTTTGTCAGATTCCAACAAATCATACACCATTTGAAGTTTTTGTTAATAGAAAATGAAATCATCACTGAAAACTAATTTTTGAAAATGTGCTTATTCCGACTAATTTTGCATAAAATACATGCCGAGAGCATTGATCATCATTATCTCATTTTTGATGGAAATGGCATTTAGTGGCTTTTGCATCTAAGCTCCTCATCTATACAGTACAACCTTCAAAATGTCAAGACTTGACAAGAAATATAAAAGCAGAAAACAGGTAATACCTATGAAAAAAAAAAGTGTCAACACCAAAATGTCATGACCTTGAGGCAAGCAATGGCTAGAAATTCAATAAAATTGCCAACCATAACCAAATAGAAAGCACACCCCTGTCCTGGCATGACCTAAGCATGGTATCTAGAAAATCTCCAAATGTTAATTTGAGCAAATCAAGGAAATCCATAAAAAACATGATTATCATGTAATGATCATTAATCGCTTATTAAACCTACTTATCATCTGAATGTTATAATAAAATCTCTAATTTCTAGATTCTAATTTTCAAGCAGTGAGATAAACCAAATCAAAGTGATACAACAATCAGCTCCTTCAAATATATTTAAAATACTGTATGAGAACAGAAGTGGATAAACCACTGGCACTGTTAAATTCAGATCCCATAATCAGCCAACAAGAAGAGGAACTGTTTAACAAGATGAATATATGAAACAACATGTTTGTGTGTCTTATTTGCATGTTTCTCCGAGTTGAGGTGGCTTATTGAAGTCTTAATTTAAAAGGTAAAAACAAGAAGAGTAGTGCAGAATAAAAGATTAAAGAGCTGCTCTATTAAATGACTTCAGATTGTAAAGCAGAATCAAACAGTGCAGGTTTAATTGGCCACAGTTAATATGTTAATATGCTTTATGGATGAGGGAATTGATGCTTTTTCAATTAGACTTTTATACAAACTCATACTGCAATTACACAACCAGCGATCTGAGAAAGAGGGAGAGGCATTGCATATATTAAAATTGTATATATGGGGATAAATCATATAAGCAAAATACTGCAGTGTTACAAACATGCTCATCAATAGGCAGGCAGTATGCAGTACACTATTGTTTAAAAAAGTCTTGTGAAATGTCCCCTTTAAGATGTAAAAATAAATCTTTGGTGTCCCCAAAGTACATATGTGAAGTTTTAGCTCAAAATACCATATAGATAATTTATTATAGCATGTTACAATTGCCACTTTGTGCCATTTTTGGTTGTCCTTTTTAAATGCAAATGAGCTGATCTCGACACTAAATGGCAGTGCCGTGGTTGGATACTGCAATATTTTTATTCTAAGTTCCCACACTGACATCACAAGGGGAGTTCAATTTCAATTACCTATTTTTTTCCACATGGTTGCAGAAAATGGTTTACCAAAACTATAGGTTGATAGAAGCACTGGGGACCAAAAAAAATTGAAAAAGTCATTATCATGATATGTCCCCTTTAAAAGTTTTGAAACACTTAGTCCCCCTAATCTTTCCATCTTGTCCTTTACAACAAATTTGGTATTCAAAGTGGCTATATAGGTATCAAAAAGAGAGTAAAGGAGATGCATGGGGCATTGAAACTGAAGAGAGATGTCATCATGAGATCTGCTGGATAGAAAATAACAAACAAACAGGAGAGCAGGACCACCGTAGCTCAACAATTATTTATCACTTTTATTCTCATAAAAAATACCCAAGCCTGAGGTGTAGTGTTGAACATTCATGTGTATCTGGAGGTCTGCTGCTCTTTGAGGTTGTTTGAGCCGTCCTGGGGCAACTCCAGGAGGTGTAGCGAAAGGAAATGTGAGGATGTGAACATAAACCTTTACTCACAGCAGGGTTCAGTCTATCAGATCACACCTCCACCCATTCAGCACAAAAACAGCGTGTGATTCACTTTATAACACTCACACGTGTGCCATTGTATGTAGTAGGCCTACTGCCTACTTTACCATCATTTCATTATCTTCATTATGAACACTTTCATTAATTTGCCTTTGAATCACACAGCGTCAGTGTGATTAAATTCTGTGAACGTTGGGCCCTGGGCCTCTCAGGTATTGGATGTAAATACACTTTCATTTTACTTAATAACAGTATTCATCTTTTTGAAAGCCCAGTATAGTTAAGCAGGATAAAGAACACTGGGACTATAATACTTTTTATAAACATGAATAATGAGTCAGTGATTGTACAATAAGTTTGCTCCACCAAAAACGCAGTGGCAGTATGTAAATGCATTCACACACAATTCAGACCCACAAGAAGCAATAACAGCAGCCCGCCCAAAACTGAAAGCTGAAAAGATGTAATTAAATTTACAGTATTAAATTACTGTACTCAATTATCAGACATCTGTTTTTGATGTGGAGCTTCCATTAACATGTGCAAGACCCATCCTACTGAGCTCCAGTTATTTCTTCAATACACTAAAAATATTGATGTGCTTCTTTAGTATACGGCAAATAGAAAGATGCTTTAAAAAAAGGAAAACACCAACGTTTTTCAATATTTTACTATGTTCTTACCTCAACTTAGACAAATTGATACATACCCATCTTTAGGGCTGTCACGGTTATGAAATTTGGCTGGCGGTAAATTGAATAATTTGTGACGGTTATGACAATTAATTGCCTGTTTTATTGCTTTGACATTTAATTCTCATACATTTTTGTTTGTTCATAAAAAATAATTTTCACACATTGTTGTGATTATTTAAATGAAATATTTTGTAAGGTTTAACTGCCAGTAAATATCAAAGGAATATTCCATTTTCTTAAAAGAAAAATCCAGATAATTTACTCACCACCATGTCATCCAAAATGTTGATGTCTTTCTTTGTTCAGTCGAGAAGAAATTATGTTTTTTGAGGAAAACATTGCAGGATTTTTCTCATTTTAATGGACTTTAATAGAGCCCAACAATTAATTCTTAACTCAACACTTAACAGTTTTTTTCAGCAGAGTTTCAAAAGACTATAAACGATCCCTAATGCAAGGCATAAGGGTCTTATCTAGCAAAACGATTGTCATTTTTGACAATAAAAATAACAAATATACACTTTTAAAGCACAACTTCTCGTCTAAATCCGGTCCAGCGCGACCTAACGTAAATGCGTAGTGACGTAGGGAGGTCACGTGTTACATATATAAAATGCACATTTGCGGACCATTGTAAACAATAAACTGACACAAAGACATTAATTAGTATCAGTTGACATAAAACAACGTAGGAACGGTCATCGTTCTCAACACTTGTAAACACTGGGGCGGAGTTTCGCGTTCGTCCTCTGTGACCTCTTGACGTCATGACGTATTGCGTGGGGTCACGCTGGCGCATCACGACCGGATTTAAACGAGAAGTTGTGCTTTAAAAGTGTATATTTGTTATTTTTCTTGTCAAAAATGACAATCGTTTCACTAGATAAGACCCTTATGCCTCGTTTGGGATCGTTTATAGTCCTTTGAAACTCCGTTGAAAAAACTGTTAAGTGTTGAGTTAAGTATTAATTATTGGGCTCTATTAAAGTCCATTAAAATGAGAAAAATCCTGCAATGTTTTCCTCAAAAAACATAATTTCTTCTCGACTGAACAAAGAAAGACATCAACATTTTGGATGACATGGTGGTGAGTAAATTATCTGGATTTTTCTTTTAAGAAAATGGAATATTACTTTAATACAAATAACACATATTTTAAAGTAATTTTTTTATTAATATATATTTTAAAAACTGAAAATTCTTAATTCATAAGAAAAAAAAATAAAGTATTTGAAAAATAACTGAAAATAAAAATGCAATCAAAATAAACTGACTATACCAGAACAGGCTTTAAATAGTAGCCAATACTACTAAAGGCCATGTTAGTACTTGACCACATGTCTGTAGTGGCTACAAAAAATTACTTATAGATCCTTAAGAAAAGCATCCTTCACTTTTGTTAAAGAATCATTGCAGTGATCTGAAATCATCAAGATGAGGTCAAACAATCGCTTTGAGACGATTATTTAATCATTGTGACAGCCCTACCAATCTTTTTTCCGATGCGTACACTTAATCTTTGTATAGCCAGTTCGATTCCCGGCTCTCATTTGCCGATCCAATACCCCTGTCTCCTCCCTTTACTTTCCTGTCCTGTCCTCTCCTCACTCACTATTCAAATAAAAAGGCAAAATGTCAAAAAAAATATAACAAAAAAAGGACTGACGATGATGTTACTGCGCACCGAGGTCAAAGTATCAAATAAGTCAAATAAATTTGTTGCCCCTTGTGTTGCCTTCCGCAATGAAATAAATTTCATATTCTCTGTTTAAGACTATTTGCTACATGTTTTGAAATATCTTAGTGCTTTAAATTTAGTTTCTTCACTAATGGTTAATATTTATAACATGTTTTAGCCAGACACGACACAAAGCGACAAGCAATACTAGCATGTTCACTGCCCAATTTGCACTGAATGTCATTTTCCATGCATGTTTCAGCAGAAACTCATTTTGGAGTTCACCCTAATTGGTGCAGTTTTGTTGGCTAATTGGCATCACATTCACATTCCTGTCAGACAGTGAATTTAACTCCACATGCAGCACAGAGAAGTCAAGGTCGGGTTAGGACCTCTGGTTCACAGCTTGCTGTTCTTCAGATCCTCTTGTCATGTTAGACACACTGATACTGCATAAGTACCGCATACATGGTTCTTGATCAACAGCAACCCAAACGCTTGGAGGCTTGCCCCCACATGTGAGCTCTTAACACAGGCAGGGGGGCAGAAGTGAGCAGCCCTTCACAGAACTGCAGTGATGCCTGAGGAGAAAAGACTCCAGGGAGATCAAACAGATGCTCTCAGATCACACAGTTCACTCCACCTGTCAAATATGCATTCACTAAAGATGCTTTGAGAGACATTTTACTACTTTCCCTCATTTATCTAAAATAAAATTCACCATTTTACCCATTAACATTACAAGCGACACAATCCCATTCATTTCATTTACATTTATTCATTTAGTTGACGCTTTTATCCAAAGCGACTTACAATTGCTATACATGTCAGAGGTCGCACGCCTCTGGACCAACTACTGTAGGGGTAAAGTATCTTGCCCAGGGACAAGTGACTTGCTTTGGTCACACCCCAATAAGGTTCCTCACTCGAACCGTGTGTTGTGTACAATAAAACACCTAGGTGCCGATCCGATGGGTGCTCTGGGGCTTGGCTCAAGCACCCATCGAAATGGCCAAGCACATAGCTAAATTTATTTTTCTTCAGAAACGCTTAAAAAAAATTGAGAACCTCTCTGATTGGTGGATCTCATTAATTGCAATTTCTACAATGCTTTGACAAAAAAGTCAAATATGGGGTGCTTTACATTTTGCATCTGAAAACATCACTTCTGTCACTCTCCTCCTTCTTTTTCAAACGCCTGGGCGCTCCAGATCGTCTCCCATTTCTAAGTAACCTAATGCTGGGTACACACCAAAAGATAATTGGGCTGATTTTGTGCCGACTTCCAACAACCCTAGCTATGTCCATATTATCTTGATGGTTCTACAGATTATCTTATCATTTTTCCCTTGGTGTGATGTGTGTTAAGAGTGTCCGAATCTGAGCGGAAGAACGTCGGAGCCGCCCCGATCGCGAATGTTTAATATTTACAATAAAAAAATCCTGATGTGTGAGGGAACCCCGAGGACAAACGTGCGCACGCTCTTGAGATTATCAAGGGAAACGAAACAATATCCAATCAGAAAGTGAGATGATGAAAGATGGAAGCAGTCATGGCGCAGCACAAGTGAAGTTGATGCAAAGTGAACTTGTACAGACCATGTTCCCGCTGTCTCCACGACTTCACCTAAGCCATTTTCTTTTTTTTTCTTGAATTTTCTGTAAAAATCATTCCAAACACTATCATTGAGATTTCCTGCATATTGTCCGCCATGCTTATTCTGAAGTCTCGCGAGATTTTGCGAGATTTTCTGTGTTCACAGTCGAGACTGGTTGAAAATCTGTTCGTCTGTGGTGTGCTGTCTTTCACACATCATGGCACACCACACTATAGGTGCAAAACTGTTAAATCTAGATTTTTTTATCCTTATGTGTGTGGTCTATCACATATTGAAAATCTTGTAAAAATACTTTTGGTGTGTACACAGCATAAGAATGGCTTGACGTTGTGACAAGCACCCACCGACGGAAAAAGAAATTGGCGCCTATGAACACGACATTTGTTAAACAACTAATATCCTATCATTGTTTACATATTTATATTTCTAAATAGATATGTATTTTAGTAAAATACTGCCAACGTCACGTGTGTTTTTAAATGTCAAACGCTTCACAAGGATTTGACTTCTTAAATTGGCAGTGATAAATTGTCTGTTTCATAACCACCTAAAGCACCTGCATCATTCCCTCACCAAACACCTGTGAATGTTCCACAAACTGATACATGATTCCCAGCCTCTATCCAAATTTTCCCTGTTTTTAAACTGATAACAGTGTGTTTCAATGTGTGTGAGTACACCGTTACAGCTATTACAGCTCCAGCTGGTATCCGCTCTCTAATGCTGGCTGACTATCCATTCGGTTCATCCACAAATCACAGCTTACAAGAGAGAAATCTTTAGAGGTATAAGGCAATAACAGTGATCAAGTTCAGGTGATCACTACAAATCAGGGGAAAACGGAGAGATACAAACATGTTTTATCAGCTCTGAGCAGAGCAGCAGGCCGGTTGGAAATATCATGAAACAGATCAGTGAGCTATAGACATTATCCTGAAACACTCCGGCAGTTTCTGCTCTTGATTTCCTATTCATCTTTATCAGTAATTGGAAAAGGGAGAAAGTCAAGGCTGGTTAATATTGAACTTTGTCTGTGACGGGTGTTTTGCAAAGTGCCAGAAATAGAAAAATTCAAATCTGTGAACTTGGACTTTAATACGTGTGACTGAAATTGTGCCAATAAGACAAAGCATACAGTATGTATTAAATCGCACAGTGGCAATTGTACAGTAATAGGAAAATGTATTGCATGTATTGTGTTTGAGACAATGTGATTCTCTGTTGTGGTAAACTAATAAACTGTTTGTCAGGTACTTCATCAGCAGCGTGTTGAGTGGAAAACACACAATTTGTTTTACACAGGAAATTTGTAGAAAAAATACAATGATTATTGTTTTGTTATTTGAACAGTTGAAAAGTGGTTTATTGTTAATATGGCTTGCCACATTTTACACACGCTCTTTTACACACACAGTACAGCATGTTCCTTTCTTCTACTTTTAAATAAACACTCAAAACGTTTAAACAAAAGTAAATGTTACACATCTACAGGAGAATATGGCATATAGAGATATAGAAGGTTGCCAGATGGCAGTAAGAGGTTGCCAGGTGATTGCTAGTGTACGTTTCATAGTTGTTTTGAGTCTCTATGATATTTTTGTCCTCTGATAAAGTGCCAGTGTGGGGTATCAGCAAAACACCTCCTACGACCATACAAATTGATGTGTTACACATGCCTGTATCAAGTACTAGGTGCACAGCAGTGTTAAGAGCAACCGCAAAAGTGATGTTTGCTTTATACATCGTGTATCACTCACTGCCCATTTTAAAGACAAGAAGAAGTTTCTAAAGTTAACAAACTGAATCTTGTACATTTAGACAATCAGTGAGACAAGTGCCACAATCCATAGTTTTTACTCAAACCTCACTGATGACCTTTCGCTAAATGTCAGTGTTAGTATTAGAGGAACAATATACAAAAACAGCAGCAAAATAAAATATGTTTTATTTATTCACACTGTAAGAACAAAATATGTACCCTCTTATTAATCAATATTAGTACCTCAGACTGAGTTACATACTGGTACCAATGAAAGCTTAGTAGCACCTCAAAGAAAGATTTATTTATATTTCCAGGGTACATGTTGGTACCAAATGTATACGTATCTGTACCTAATGATACATATTAGGTAAAGATACGTATACATTTGGTACAAAGTGACAGCTGAGGTAAATATTTTAACCATTTTTTCTAACATTGCTGGAGAAACAATGTCATTTTGTTTTTTGTCATTATTTCTGCAAGATGCACAGGAGCCATTGGCCATGTAACCTACAAAGTAGCTGCGTTTGGAGTACTGGGTCACAAGCGGGCGTTTTAGTGGGTGCCAGGGCCGGTCATGTTTGCACAGTTTGCAGTTCGGTAGCGTTCACCAAGGCATCCTTGGGCCCAAAGACACGTTTTTTGGGGGGGCCATCGAATACCTTGGGTCAGAGTGGGCTAGTTGCGGCTAAAGGAGTGGTAAAGATGCGCATATCGCAAAATTATCTTTTGCCAAATAAATTGAAAACTAGGAATAATTTGTGTTTTTGAAAATATTGTGTATATAGTTTAAAAGCACATTATGTAGATGAACATTTATTTGTGGTAAATACATTTGTGGTAATTCAGAGGCTATCCGGTTGTTAAGACTGACGTCATGCGTCGTTTTCAGGTCCAACCGCTCACACGTCATAGAGAAATAACAAAAAATCACGGCTATAATACACTCATATCATAATGAAAAAGTACCAAAAACACCCGATCCTAATTTTTATCTGCATAACAAAATCTGAGATGACCAGACACGGATTTATGGACGTGGATTTTTTATGAATGATTAATATATTGCCGTCTTTGATTCTGGGAGCCTGAAGCCGAAAATATACGCGCCGTCCGCATGACGTCATTTTCATCATCAGGAGGGTTTGCGGCCTTACACGCGGACAGCGCACGCGCGTGAAAATATTTAGACAGGACATTCCACTACAAACACTTATACAAAGGAAATAGACAGCATTTGCACACACACTATCGTTTTTCTTCTTCAATTTTTACTTCTTTCAAGAACAGAAAGCTGTGGAGCATGTTCGTTACCTTAATGTTTAATTCCTGTTCTTTGTTGTCTTGTTGTTTGTTCTAAACTGTGTTTACAATGGTGGATCGGTTACTTTTCTTCACCTATCCTAATGTTTTAATGTACTGTAAATGTTGCCAAATGACGGCCTGGTAGAGTAATAATTTGAATGAGAAATCATTTGTATTGCGTATAGTGTCGAACAATTCGTGTGTAGCTGCGGGGAGTATACTTGGAAAGCTGTGCGAACGCGTGCGCGCCCAAGCCAGACGCAAACATAGAAAAAAGGTATACCCCGGCCTTAAGACTGCAGTTTACACGTGAGATTATAAAATTATCGCTTAAATGTATGTTATGAATAAATAGTGCTCATATTCTGTAAATGGCTCTTTAAATGTGGTGGCTTGGAGCTGGAAACGGTATTCCTTACTTCATGACTTAACAAGCGGATAACGTGAGCCTGGAGACTGCAGTTTACAGATTCGCTAAATTTTCGCTTATATATGTGTGATATGAATAAATAGTTCTCATAATCGGTTGTTTAAATAATATCCTCTATTGAAATGAGTGGAGGCTTGGATTCCTTACGTCATCACTTAAAGCGTAACTAAACCCCTGGTCAGAGCCTGACTCCACCCACTGGCAATATTTGAAAAATGCAAGAAAAGTGGGCAGATCCCAACGGAGATAGAGGGGACGAACTAAGCTCATATCAAGTGTGTGGTGAGATCGTAACAAGGGCGTGGTGAGCTTGAATCTGCTTACGTCACGAGTCATTTTTTGGACCCAACATCCAATAGGAAAATTCAACTGCCGTAGCCACCGTTCAACCTGAAGAGGGCAGCACTCAGACGTTTTTACACCATATATTGTAGTTTTGAAACACTTTATACCCAAATGTCAAAAAACTTACTAAAATCAATGAACAGCACTAATAAAGCATCATCCTTACAGATCATTAACTAAAAAAAAGTGGTTAAGGGTTTAGTTACTCTTTAACAACCGGATTGGGCCCCCTTGACCCATTTGACGCCCTGGCTCATGCAAAACCGGCTAGAATGAGAGTCAACAGCAATTAAATCAAATGTCTGCTGATGCATCTCCACTCAAGTGCTGTTCTCAGATCAGTTCCAGCATTATAAAGACTCTCAAACCCACAATACTTTAGCACTGAGATGAGAATTAAAGACAGGAAATTTGTGACCCATTTTCAGCTATGACTCAGATTAAAAATGCCTGAGAAGGGTAACTGAGGAATGAGAGGTATAAGAATTAAAGTGCACCTAATTCATTGCTTAAAAACAACGTTATTCTGTGTATTTGTTTGCATGGTTTATGGTTAAATGTTAAATGTAAAACACATTATTTTCCACACACCGTACATTTGTGTAGCTCCAAATATCCCTGTCTTCCTCAAATGCTTTGATTTTGTACAAAACTCATCGATCTGAAAAGCTCTGTGTTCCTGATTGGCCAGCTAATCTGTACATTGTTATTGGACCGAATTCCTCTGACGTCAGTCTGAAACGTGACGCTCCTTACCATGTTTAAAAGATTTGGTCACAATGCAATGCTAACAGGAGTTAAATTACTGACTGTGAGACCGAAGCGGGAGGAATTATGATAATGCCGATCGTGTCCACATCAACAGGCTGAGGAAGTAAACTGTTGCCTACAATCCGTGTGTTTGTTGTAATCCAAGAAAAGAGAATTACAATGAAAACGATAACTCACATCATCATTTACCTTGGGGTTTGTACATATTGTTAACATGTACTACTACACACTTACACTCCAAAGGAAATGTAAAATCATCAATTGGATTGCTACTAGTGTAGCCCTTTGAGTCGTGAATATGTAAATGAGCACTGTTATGATTGGTTGCACTCCATTAACCACAGTAGGTACACTACAGTAAATAACTAAAAACTGATTAGCTGTTGATATGTAAATGTGGGGTGTTACATATTAATGCAAAATTGAGTTTAGTTTCAAAAATCCTTTAAAGCGTAACTAAACCCCTGTTCAGAGCCTGACTCCACCCACTGGCAATATTTGAAAAATGCAAGAAAAGTGGGCAGACCCCAACGGAGATAGAGGGGACGAACTAAGCTCGTACCAAGTGTGTGGTGAGATCGTAACAAGGGCGTGGTGAGCTTGAACCTGCTTACGTCACGAGTTCTTTTTTGGACCCAACATCCAATAGGTATATTCAACTGCAGTAGCCACCGTTCAACCTGAAGAGGGCAGCACTCAGACGTTTTTACACAAATATATTATAGTATTGGAACACTTTATATCCAAATGTCAAAAACCTTACTAAAATCAATGAACAGCACTAATAAAGCATCATTCTTACAGATCATTAACTGAAAAAAGTTGGTTAAGGGTTTAGTTACTCTTTAAGAGTTATTTTTATGTATCAAAGAACATATATTTGTGTTAATCTACCCATTAAGAAAAATAGATAATTAAAAATCCTAGCATTGGAGATCTCACAACATACTTTGCTAATATGAATTCAATGGATTTGGCACTGGGAACTTCCATTGATGTAGTAGACAGCTTCAATGCTGTCTTCTCTTTCTCATGTGTATGTTGAATTGACATCACGAAATATAAAGACCCTCCTCACCCCTCAAAAAGCTTTTCCTCTCTTTCCTGAAACTCTTTTATCTTGAACTTAAACTGTCACTGTTTGACATGTCAAAGAAGATAAAGGAACGAGAACAATTTTTCTATTTCTTTGCACTTAACGCTTCCTACAGTATCTCTCCAGTACATTTGGTCATACAGACGCTGTCTGATTTTATTGTTCTACATAAAATTCACTCTTCCAAAAGAACTAGCTAGTGCTTATCTGTTTGTTTTATATAGGCCTACAATCTCTGGGATGTTGTAAAGTGACCTCTGGCAATTGGACATAGCAAGAGCTATAATTTTTGTGGTCAGTCAATGGATTCTTGTTTGTATTTGTTTACAACGTCTTTAAGAAATGTCACAAAATACAGCGCAAAGAGATTTTCCTGCCAGATCCTGCCAAATGGACAAATTCAGTATTCCAAAAAGAGCAGAAAAAGGAAAACAACTGATTTCACTAAACTATATTTTGAATGTGAACTCCAGATTTTATAATCTATAATCTCACACTTTAGTAATCTAGTTTGGAAAATTCCAACTAGATAAAGTACAGTCTGATCCGCAATTTCCCAAAAAGAGAAGTTTTGCAAACTGAGGTCTGAGATCTTATGAAGTTATAGTGTTAACAAGAGATCACTTCAATTCTAAAGAGGACCAAAAAAAAAGAGTAAATACTGTGTCTACTATATTGTAAACACAAATAAAATTTGGCTAGTTCCCCCCCTGGTTCACTTTAAGTGAATTGGGTTTGGGTCTTTTAAAACGAACTGTGTGAAAACACCCAAAGACACACATTCATATCTCAAAAGGAACTTTTGAAAGGTACTGTCCCGGTTAAAGCCTTTCTACCTTTTGTCTCAGTAGTGGTTTTAAAAAATAACTTGAAGAAAAATTGGATGCTTTCATAAACAAAAGTGGTCACCATGATATCTGCCTGTGGCAGGACAAAGCTGTCGCCAGGGTAATACAATGCAATGCCTCACAAAGGCTTTGTAAGTGTTGCTATAAACGTTACTCATATGAATCCAAAGCCAATTTTTTTATAATAGTTTTTCTACGCTATTCTGAAGACGTTTGGGCTTGTCTGAAACAAGAAAAGATCATTACAAAGATGCATTCACACATGCTTCGCAAATAGATCCTCTGTGATTACAAACCCTGTCACACAAACATCTGATCTTCACTTTTGGCTGATATTGAACTTTCAAGCAACAGAACACTACCATGATAAACAAACAAACCAACTAATCAATACCCTCTTTGTTGACATATTATTTTCTTTTCTTGTATGCTCCCGTTCAATAAGGCAATCTGTGCTTTCATATGGCAGAAGTTCAAAGGATCAATGGCAGTGGCAGGCGTGTTACTCTGTTCATGAGGGATGGGAGACATTTTAGACATAAACAAACACCTTATTGTTGAAAAGCTGCAACTGATCAATGGTGTCATCAGGATAAAGATACAGCTAAACACACTCAGTAAACTTTAATATGGCAGATTGAGTTTGAGTTTATTTATTTAAGAAATGGGACAATGCAAATTAATAACCATGCAATGGGAGCATGAAAATATGCCAAATTTATCATTTGCAGTCCCAGGCAGGTTGATGTTGAATATCACAAATATATTAAAGAAGTAATTTATATAAAACATAATCACATCATCATAATCGACATTTTCCAAACAGCATTATCATAACCAACAAACACACACAAACTCAAGTCATGACTCATGAGTACACGTTTGATTATCCAATAACCAGATGTAGAAAAGGAAATAAAAGGGACAATATATCTTATCTCCACAGGTACAGTATTCCAACATACAGCTCTACAAGAAAAAGCTGATTGGCCAAAAGATGAGTGTTGTTTCTGTTTCATATGATCTGGTTTACCATACAGCTGTTATACAGGTACCGTTAAACCAGTCCCTCCAGAAAAACGCGATTATGCAATAATCGAATACGCCACACTTTTGGAGCATAAATTGCAGATTTCCGTGCGCAAAATATCCGGGGCTTGCATGATTTCATAATCCCAGAATTTTCTTAGCACAAAGTCACATATATCTTAGCAGAAAGTTTAAAAATTTTGCATTTACTTCACACAAGCACAGCCATTTTCCCTTGTTGCCATGGGAACGTTATGAAGTGACGTAATAATGTGACATGAACATCATTGCAAATCTGCAAAAGCTTCAAGCAGTTTTTGCAAGTTCCCGCAGTTTTTGCAAGTTCCCGCAATTTCATTAAAATAAATATCTTGCATATTTCATCGCATTTTTTAAGAAAACGTTCTGCAAGATCAATGAATTTTGCCCGCAACAATAAAAACTCTGCATTTTTCTGGAAGGACTGGTTAAACAGTTTCAACATTTCTGTGTTCAGGATTATTTGGGCGTGGCTAAAATGGAGTCTCGATGATGCACTGGAGCCACCGAACATGGCCCCGCCCCTAACATAGTCGTGAGGATCTATTCAGGTATTTGGAAGTTAAGAGAAGCGGCAGTTTTTTACATGAGTGGGCGTGGTTTCAGTGCCGCTAGCCGACATGCACTTGAGAGCAGAGAATCCTACCTGTTTTTCCAAGATTTTGATCACTTATTTGGCGATTTTGTTTTTCATTATTTAAATGTGGTTAATAACACATTTTTCTGTAGTGTCAAAAACTGAGAACACATTTAATATCAGACTTTACGCTGACGTTCTGCAATTTTTAGCAGATTAGCTGTGTTAACATGTTAAATGTGTAGAACCGAGGTCCATTGAGTCACAAGAATTTGTTCCTTTTGTATGTCACCACATATAACAAAATAATGCTTAGTCGAACTTTAACTTAATTGCACAGTAGGCCTACAGTTAACTGCATTGTGGTGTCTTGACTCAGTTGAATGTTCACTGTGTCCTGAAACTGAAGCAGACTCATTTGGACGAAGGCAGCACAGTCAGCAGAGGATTTGCAGCACAATTAGAGTGAAGTGACTTCCTGCATACTGATCAGTTAGCATCTTCAACCGTCACATGTACTGCTCTGAGATCAGCTGGAGGAGATTTCAGGCTGTTTTGGTCTGAAAGGGCTTTCAGGGAGGTGAGAATAAAAAACTGGAGTGTGTTTCACAGATGGATTCTCACAGTGTGAACGGTATGAATTATGTATCTACAGAGAAAACTATATGTGGAAGAAAAATCTGCTTAAATCTTGTTTTCTTTCTCTCTGACTCATTGGCTGTGTTGTGGAGGTTTTGTTGACTCTTTGATCTGGATGGATCTCAGCTAATTGACCAGGATGTGAGAAGGATTTGGTGGTCACCTGCTGTTCCTCTCACTGTGCAGGTAACATTTCTGTATCAGCATGTATCTTTCCTTTCTTAGGCTGTGTGTCCACCAAAACATTTTTTACTAGATGAAAATGCCAGCAGCTCTTCGGAAAAATGAAAAGTACTTGAGAGCACTTTATAAAATGCTTTGGTTGTTGTGATACAATACATCCAACGTTATATGTTAGTAGCTAGCATCTGATTTTAAAGACAGTTTATCATCTGGTAGATACATGGAAAATCAACCATCAATATTAAATTCTCTTTGCTTTCTACTTGTTACACGTTGGATGTGACTGTTGGTCTGTGTGGTATTTTTTCTCAAACCCTACTTCACTGTGATAGGACAACCAGGCAAAACTGACAAAGACAAGTTTTAAACTAGTGATGTTTGTATTGAACGATTAACTGTTAAGCTGAGGTAAAAATTTATGACCGATTAATATTATTAGTTTAAAGGGGACAGAGAATGAAAAACCATTTTTACCTTGTCTTTGTTGAATAATGGTAGTCTACCAACATTTACAAACATACAAAAAGTGCTAAACATGCTAAACATCTCAGTCTCATAGAAATTCCTCTTTTAGAAATGTCAGCCAGAAAACGGCCCAATCTGAAAAACTGATGCTTATGACATCACAGGCATCTAACTGCCCCTCCACTTTAAAATAATTGGCTACATTTTTTGAGTGGCAGCAAAGTCAGCCAATCAGTAATGAAATTGCAAGTTAAGCCAGTAGGGGGAGCCAAATAGGTGCAAAACCACTTGTTTAAAATACCCCACCCTAATAGAGCTATCTAAAGAGGTTTTTAGGAAGCTTCTAAGGCATTACAGACCCAAACAAAAAATTTTTTGTCTACACATCACATCACAGAACAAGCATAAATACTCTGTTCAATCATTCTATGTCACCTTTAAAGAAAAAAATATTTGTTAACACACAGTGCGTACTTTATTGACACGTGCCTACTTTTCTATCCTTAATTTGTGAATGTCCTGTAAATGATGCGAGTCAGTGCTGCCCTGACGGTCAGATAAAGTAGTGGTTCCCAGACATTTTCAGCATGTGGCTCCCCTTGTGTACGGTGCATTCCTTCGTGGCCCCCCCAAAGAAAATTTGTGCCAAAAAACTGTTCTAAAACTCAACATTTTAATAAAAAAAAACATTAAATTATACAAAAAAGTAGTGCTTTTGGCCTTATTTTTTTAGGTTTAATTACACAGAATTCATGATAAATTAATGTATTTCATAAAATGTTATAAAACCTGGGCCCCCCTGGCACCATCTCTCGGCCCCCAGTTTGAAAACCACTGAGATAGAGTAATCATTCGAATGAGAAATCATTTGTACTGCAAATGTTGGAGTATGGTTTAGAAGCTGCATGGAGACGGCCTTCGCTGATCAGCTCTGTCCTTGACCCTGACTATAAACATCTCACTTTTTGCACAAACAGATAAAGACGAGCAAAACTTTCTGAAAAGTGTACTGCTTTAGAAATGGCCATTGTGGGGGACAATCCGCCCTCTTTAAATATTAATCCTCTGGACTGAACGTGTGCTCTTTGATGTGAATCGTATATATTCATACAAAAATGCCCCCACGTAAAATACTAGGTTTTCCTGGTTGCCAATACCATTGCAAACATAATAAACTTAAATAATTTAATCAAATGAATATGAAAAATACATTAAAATATAATGTTATAAAATTACACTATTTTATAAAAAATAATAAAAATGAAATATTTAAATAAAAAAAAATGATCTCAGAAAAAATGTGGACACAAGACTAAAAGATGGATTCACACAGGACATCAGTGTTAATGCTTTATGAAAGGTGTGTCTGAAGTTTGGCCTTGACGTGATCCTCATAGTGACAACAGCCAATCACAGTATAATCACAACACAAAACAGGCAGCTTTTGCACTGACAGCTAATGGACACTGGTGCTAAAAAGGGATTCATGCTCCGACTTATGGTGCAAACGCACTTCCGGTGACCCGAGTTCGAATCCCGGCTCGAGGTCCTTTGCCGATCCCATACCCCTCTCTCTACCCTCTACTTTCCTGTCGTCTCTAAAATCTACTGTCTATCAATAAAGGCAAAATGGCCCAAAAAAATAATTATAAAAAAACAAAACAAAATAAGGGATTGGTTACATGCAATGATTACCTACTGCAATGATTAATCTTTCCTCCATTTTTATGCTTCTTTGTATTGCATAAACGTTATTGGCTAGCATCTGTGTTTTGCATAAGGCAATCTGATTGCCTGACCTTTGCGTTGGTGTCACCCATTCAAAGTAAATGAGAAGCATTACCGCTGACTTATCGGTACACAAGGGGTACGGTTTCTTAGATGCTGTTCATGCTTTTAAAATATTGAGAAAACAAGAAAAGTATTTAGGGTGTTTTTAAACCACAAGGTTCTGTTGTAAAATCAATTCTGGGTTCAAGAGTGAAAATATAGAGGGTGTGCAACGACGTCACTTTTCCACATGACCACACCGGAACTTACCCTGTTTAGTGGCAAAACATTCAACAAAATGGCTGGTTTTCAAAGCGGCTGCTGCAAAAACGTTACTTAAACTGACTATAATCAGCTTGAATTGAATTTAGTTGGCCTTAACAGTGACCCTAACAACTTTCCAAACAACCAGTAGTGTGTGGACGTTGGCATATGGCCAGACATTGCTTTTCCTGACATATATGTTTGTCTTGCCTAAAACTATTTAACCATCCCACCTTTATAGAACACAAGGCTCCTCATAATGGATGTTTTTTAATGGAGGCTCACTCGGGTCAGGGGGTGAAAAAGGTGAGAAGGGTGCTCGAGGGGCGATGTGGCCTCTGATGGGGCAGGGAGGTGGGGGGACTCCCCCAAAATAATATTATGGCCTCATTAGGGGACATGCTGTAACTTAACTTGTTTATTCTTCAGCATGTGATTGGCCAAGGACAAAAAGAAGGAAGGAACCCCCACACCCCCGCACGTGCGAAGAAACATTTGACTAGTAACCGAAACCATGTTTAATTAAATGTTAGTTAATTAAATTAGTTACCCAGCCCTGGGTTAAAAACAACCCAATATTTTTAGAGTGTACTAATTTACATCTGCAATCATTTTATTTTGCCATAATCTGACCATCAGTCGCAAGGCTATACATTTTAACTGAGTTGGTGTTGAAATAGGGTGGACCTAAAGGCCTACACATAATTTCAAATTTTACAATATAGTTTAGAATTTCCATCGGTTTCCGTGCGTGGGCTTTTGAGTTTGTGTCCATGAGTGTGTGCGCTTTTTAAAACAACTCACTTTAGCGTCTTTGTCGCTCAAATAGTCTAAAATCGCTTAGTTGTTAATGTTAAAGATAACATTTCTTATTAACAGTATTAGTAACAGTATGTTCTTATTAACAGTATTTCATGTAATATTTTGCAGTTTTACCATATTTACATTACGTATTTACAGAAGTAGGCTATTAGACCGTGATATCATTAATGCCACAGAACTCTACAGTTATAGTTTTACAGCGTTTTGTGTCTTACACTTGACTTCACGTCCCGTAGGCAGTTGCTCTATGCGTCTTCAACAAGCATGTGTATGACGAAGAACACACGAAAGGCGGATGACATCACAGTAGCGAAAGCAGACTTCCTTATGATTTCTAAATTGATTTCTGGGATACATATTGGATAACGGTGAAGGGCCGAATCTACACGAATCTCGAATCTACACGATTCACGTGGGTAACCTTTTTTGGCCTCAAAACGACGAATTTCACAGAAAGGTGAGGGATTCTCATGCCTGTCACTGACTGATTTTTGTATCCCAAAATTTTACATACCTGACATATGTCTTCTGCTACTGATTTACTTTTCCTGAGTGTTTTTTTTTTTACAGTCTGCTCCAAATTTTTGTTGAATTTCGCACAGACTTCGCGTTTTTGCCGCTATGCTAATGCTGTTGCTCAGACTTTTTGACACTCAGGGCTCTATCTTACACCCGGCGCAATGCAGCGCAATGCCCGACGCAAGTGTCTTTCGCTAGTTTCCACCCTAATTTTCACGTTTAGCGCCGCGTTGTTTAAATAGCAAATGCATTTGCCCCCCCTTTTGCGCCCATGGGCGTTCTGGTCTGAAAACGAGGTGTGTTCAGGCGCATTGTTGGCGCGTTGCTATTTTGAGGCAACTAAAATAGACTACGCCATTGACCAACAAAAACCTGGTCTAAAGTCTAAAGTCAATGGCGCAATGTGTTTTATGTTATTTAAAGAGCGCATTAGTAAAATGCGCCTATACACGGGAGGACAACGCGGGTTTGCTTATCACAAGGTACATGAATGCGCAGCAGCACATAAAATGCTTTTAAATATGAAAGATTAAAGGATTGAATGTAAAAGATTATTATTGAGTCTCTTGGACATAAATGAGGACTAATTATGAGACGTTAGAAGGCACAAAGAGCTGCTTCACCTGCAACCTAGTAAATAAATGCTTTGCTTTGAACAAATGCATCTGTTTTTAAATGTTTTTTTTAATGCTACCTCACGGATTTATTGTATATGATGACTCTGTACCTGCGGATATGGTGAGATGAGAAACATTTTTAAGTAATGCTTAAAAAAAACTCTTTGCTAAAAAAAAAACGCTGTCCAAAGTGCTGAAACGTGAGGAGAGCCGTTTGTAAATTCTTTATCTCCTGTTTGTTACAAATAAAGTATTTTTAGAGTACAAACCTTATCTTAGATACTTGTAAATTATGTTTTGATAATATTGGATAGCCATACATTTAAAGCAATTACAAGCCTGCTTTTTTACTTCCATGACTAAAAGAAAACTGGTTTTAAAGGTTTTAATAAAAAAATAACAATTTCAATACAAGTGAAAAACAACACAATTATTTAACATTAATCTTAAACTGGGGATCTTCTTCCTCCGCTTAGTTTTTCGGTTTACAAAGTCCGTCATCTAAATAGGATTAGACAAAGCGCCAGCGCAACTTGCTTTTAAAGGGGATGAGAGCTGAGTCTCTCATTGGTTTACTGCACGTTACGCCCAAAATACTCCCATTACAATAGGACCAACCCTTTTCGACCATGTGCTCGGCGCACAAACCATTTTTCCCGTCCTTAAATTAGCAAAAGTGGATTCGGACACGCCCATTTAGACGTTGCGCTGTGCGCTTTAGACAATGCGCTTAGATCGTTAAAATAGGGCTAAAATACAGCTAAGTAGCACAATAAAACAAAATAATAACATGATAACATAATAATAAACATGTTTTGACAAAAATGTTAAAAACATAGTTTTGCAACGAAACTCTTCATATGCAGGTACACCTTTCATAAAAAGAACTTCATCTTATGTATCCATCCCAAGTTGTGGGTCTGAAACTCTTTTTTTTCTATGGATCTGTCATTGACAGACATCTGTTGGTTTTACTGACATATTGAAACAGCTCCACACTGACTTTACACTGACAGATTGAAGATATACTGCATTAAACCCAGCAATGCTCTGACAAAGACAGACTATCATCATTCAAACTTCAGCTGTGTTTGTGAAGAATCTGAGAAATATTACAATTATTGCCGCAAGTGTTTTCTGCTCGACACGGAGCTTAAAACACATTAACAATGTGTCAAACAAAGACGCATAATTCAAGCAGAAATATTATGAAGATAATCGTCTGATATTATTTAGAATATTTCCAAAACTTCAGCACCAGCAGAGAGACAAATTTCTGAAAGAAATCATACAAAACAGAAGACTGAAGAAACAAAGAATAGCTAAATTGTAGCTATTTTCTTAAAGGGAAGAAAAATGTAGCAATAAATAAACAAATAAGCAGGAAGGAAAAAACACAAGAGAACAGAAAGAAAAAAAAACGACACTTCAGTGTAAGTCAAACTGTTGAGACCTCAGCAGAAAGTCAGGCTCTTTGTTAAATATTTATAAAGAGTTTTGAGGGGAAAGAAGTTACTTTAGCTGTTTGACTTTAGAGTGACTGTGATGACACATTTCTGATCTGATTGACATTGACATGATCCAATACAGACACAGAATCTAACACCTAAAATGCATCTGAATCAAGTGAAAAAAATGTATTTATCTTGAAATTAATTTTATTTCTGTGCATTCACACCACCAGCAACTTCGCTTTGTGTCGCTAGTTTCTTTAAATGAGGTCGTGAGGAGGCATTCCTAATTATGGTTGTGCTACCCTACTGAAAAATCCAGCAAAGACCAGCATAAGCTGGTAGCTGGTTTTAGCTGGTTTAAGTTGGCAGTAGCTGGTCTAGGCTGGTCTTCCCAGCCTGGCAAAGCTGGTCAAGCTGGTGGGGCAGCTGGTCTTCCAGCCTGACCAGCTAAGTCCAGCTAGACCAGCTTAAAAGTGACCAAAACACAGCTAGACCAGCTTGCTACACCATCAATACCAGCTAAAACCAAGCTGGGAGACCAACTAAAACCAGCTCATCAGCTTATGCTGGATTTTTCAGAAGGGTAGTAACAACTATAAACAAATTAGTAACCATCCTTTTAGTAAAAGACGAAAGATGGATGACGTGAACTTCACTTCTTCACTCTCAGTGGTTGTCGCTCCCAAAAGTAGTTTGTCATTTGCATAAAGTTTAACTGCCCAGATATTCGAATATATTCGGATATATTGCATGATATTCGAAATCTGTTCGAATTTGATTTTTCTCAAAAGTGACAGCCCTAAGACACACCCACTTCCTGTTGCCAGTGGTCGCTCCTGTTGCCAGAAATCACCAAGCTTCCATCAAAATGAATGAGCTGGCAGTGCGCCCGCAGTTTCTTGGTCACGCTAGGTCCACCGCATGTTTGAAATGACTTAATTCAGATTTTTCTCCATCGTGGCACAGATCAGACATGACCCACAAACCTCATCACTCTTCTTAGCACCGCAATAGAGGACGACGGCTCCAATTAGTTGAGTAATGTTGAAGTTTTTCTTCAGGATGATCATTTTGTATGTGTCCATTGAACATTGCGACATTTTATTCCCTCTGTGGTTTAAGCTGTTCAGGGTCAGTATGACTTTCTTGAATTATTTTGGGCATCAAGATTTGCAGTGTAAATCCAATAGGCAGGGTCACATTTTATTCTGTGGTAATGTTATTACTATACCACCCAGCTTTACATTTTAATTAATACAAAAAAAAACAAGATAAACCAGAGTGCGGCATCACTAGAATAACATGCCAGCTAATAAAAACCTTGAGTACATAAAGACCAGAGTTTGAACTGACAGTATAAGGTAGTGTCTTGTTAGTTTAATGAAGATAAGAGTAGACTCATTGTGAGAACTCCTAATGACAGCAATGAAAATCTCAGTGGAAAAATATTTGCTGAAACACTCGAGACAACTAATAAAAGGTTACGAGAACAGCGAGAGATGAGAGCTCCTGTCAGGTTGATACAGAAGTTTGTTTTCAGTGCACGTATCTCAGAATCACCCTGACTGAAGAGCAATGTTGAGGGCTCCATTAGTCTTGAGAAGCAGGAAAATACAAACAACACTTCAAAAGAGCCCAGACAGCACAAACAAGTATGCAGGACAAGGGTTTTCTTTTATCTGTGGCATGGACAACCCTAGTCTGAACCTATTGAACCAGTGCGGTTATGTGTGTGTGTGCGCATGTAAGAAACATTGAGATCTCTTCTCAATTGTGCACTAACCGCAGCTGCACTGTCAAATGCCACAAGAGGAAGACCGAGTTCAAGTGACCCCCGACAACCCACAGCGACCCTGAAACTGAAAATGACAGGCAGAGGTTTTCAGACTGAAATCCACAAAACTTTTTCTCTGACCTGAACCTCAGTAACTTAACAGCTGCTCTACAAACATAACAGAAGCCGGGTCAAACTTGTCTTGTCCCAAAGACAACAGCACTTGAAAAGGAAGATGAAGATGAAGATAAAAAGGAAGAAGATTAGCACTCGAGGGAGAAAATAACAAGGGTGCTTGAAAGAGACATGCAGATGTGGAGATGGAGACACAGATTGACCAAGTGGAGACCGAAGAGGGACGAAAGTGGGAAAGAGAAACAGTCTCAAAGATGGTGATGGCTTGTGGTCATAATAAGAGAAACCAACCCATACCCATAGGTCTGAAAAACGAATACTCATTAACTGGGGGTGGGGCAATCAAAGGGTCATGGTGAAAATAAAATATATTTATTAAAAAAACTCAAATAAAACTTAATTTTGAAGAAACTATGACAGATAAATGAACACATGTTAGATTAATTACTTAATTACATTTTTAGAAAATCAGAAACCACGACCAGGAATAGCTGCATGATGAAGTGAAACTAAAGGGTTAATAAACACATTCGGAAGCGCTTTGTATATATTACGCACTCTACGTAATATTGAGACTTATACAACATAAATGTATTATACAACGGGCATCTATCTGCACAAAATGCAAGACTTAAACTAAGTTATGTACTGTATAGAAGTTTAACTCCCGTTGAGGATGTGCACCGTAATAGCGCGCTTTAAAACACGTCCAGTCAATCATAAGCTTCATAATATTAAGCAGCTTCAAGTCTTTTGCTATTATTTTAGCGATTAGCTGTGTCGTGTCGTCGTCTCACCTGTTGTCAGTCAAGATGTTATGTTCGTATGGCTCACTGGTATATCTTGATATTTGATGTTTAAATATGCTTCCCAGTCTCACAAAGTTTCGTGATATAGTCACGTATTTTTTTGATTCTTTTTTCGTGCTATTATCACGAAATTTCGTGTTTTTTCGTGATCGTATAACGAATTCCTGTTTTCGTGTGATTATCACGTATTGGTTACTCAACTGCTTTTTCCTATTTTTAAACCATTGTCGCTTCGGTTTAGGGTTAGATTTGGTGCTTGCATTAGAATGTCACTTTATATATTGGTTTATACTATTTTTTCTGATTAATTTTTTTTATATGTCGCCTGGCGTTGGGGTTAGAGTTGGGTTTGGTTAGGGATGTCATTTTATGTAAATCTAACCCTAAACCGAAGCGACAATGGTAAGAAAATAGGACAAAACAGTTGAGTAACCAATACGTGATAATCACACGAAAACAGGAATTCGTTATACGATCACGAAAAAACACGAAATTTTGTGATAATAGCACGAAAAAAGAATCAAAAAAATACGTGACTATATAACGAAATTTCGTGAGACTGGGCTGTAAATATGAGATGATATGAGGGAACTTGTGACGGCGCTGTACATTTTGCACCTGACTGACTGTATTTTCGTCTTACCGAAGTAAATCTGAAAATGACTGCATATTTTAGTGCCTCAGTGATGTGAGGTGTGTTCGGCTTCACAGCGTTGCGGCGGCGCGATTTTTTTTTAACTGATGTCATACGTCGGTCTGGTCAGCTTACGTGGACGTCAAACACGCACCCAGTCTTTGCTTCCACAGGCACCTGTAACACTAAACCAGATATCCAAATGCCGCCATAACCACAAAAAGTAAATAAAAAATAAATAAACCCACATGGTCATCGTTTTCATGATTGATCGTCGATGCTACGTGCGAGTACTTAATCAATCGAATACTCATGTCCTTCCCCAATTTCGGCAAAACCTAAAATATGTTGGTCCAGGAACATATCGCTGTATTTTTTAATGTCCACAGGTGTTTGATTTTTCTCTGTAAGGTTACAAATCAGACACATACACAAATTAAAACCTGCTCGTCTTGTTGGGGGGTTAACGCTTCCCTGCCAATGCCGAGTTTTTCCAGCAATCCGTATTTCCGCAATTATGCACCAGGTGGTGCCCTTACCCAACTTATAAAACCCGGAAGTATCTCCTTAGGGCAAACACTTCAAACTCTGTGTATGTTTTGAGGATTGCTCTGAATCAGATCTCTATCAAAAGTCCTTCACAACAATGTAATTATCGAAACCTACCCATATTTGAGAGATGGTAAAAGAGAATAAATGAAGGTAGGATGAAATGTTTTTTTTTTTTTTTGAAAGCAGAGGGTGTGTTCTTTAATTTGATATATTGTATTTAACTTTTGTGAAAATCATTAAAAATGGCGCTGGCTGGCAACTTTTTTTAAACACTGGCGGGGATAGAGTTAATGGTATTTCGTGCATTCTGACTCATTAACACAGTTAAAGGGTTGTATAAGTTGTAAAAGCAGTTGAGGGTGGGACGTATATCAAGTCACAAGCATCACTGCATGCAACAACTTTCTTATATATCAAGAATCAACAATGACACAATGCAAGAAGTGTGTTTTTGGAAGTAATGAGAAAGACCCTTATTGAGTTTTCCAAGTAACCCTGTCTTAAGATGGGTATGATGGAGCGGCCTCAGCGATAAATAACCCTGTTTAGGGTCGAACCAAAAACAGTAAGTGAATCAAAATCTAATCTGAAGTGTTTTGTTTGCAATCAGCATATAAGTGCATATAATGTAAACAACACAAACATATAGCTGTGCTGTATTCATAACTTTTTATCTCTTCCCACCATACGCTTCAAGAGTTCGGACTTTAAAAAAAAAAAGTCAGATTTATTTTTGATAAATCTGACAACACAAAAGACTTTTTGGTCATATGAAGGATAAAAAATACTACTCTATTAACTATTAACATGAGAGTGGCAGGAACTGTGAGTTATCTTTAGGTAGATGTGTGCCATTTCTACTTTTTTATAGTTATGTGCGCAAAAGCCTTAAATAGATAGTTCACACAAAAATGAATCATGTTGTTACAAACCTGTATAAATTTCTTTGTTCTGATTGTACCAAAACCGCCCATTCACTTCCATAGTATTCGTTTTTTACTATACCACACTGTGGTTCACTATACCACACTGTAATGTCTCTTTGTACTTTTTTGCTTATGCTGATAATGTAATTGTTTTTATATCTGATGCTGATGATTGGAAAATTGGAGACCATTTTTTTTTTATAAATTTTTCTGCAAAAGTCAACTGGATAAAAAGTGAAGCAATTTAATGGGGATTGGAATGAAACTCCCAATTTACCTGGGGGTGTAATCTGAAAAACGTGGTCTAAAAATGCTTCTTTAGGTAATAAAGACTTTATTCAAAAGAATACATCTGTGTATAAGATCAGTGAGATTTGCTAGAAAGTTTCTAGACAAACTGGATAGGGTTTTAAGAAAAACATTTCATTCAAACACAATAGATGACTATAATAAAACTGGATGTTTCAAGATCAGGTTTTAATATAATGTTTGGAAAAAAATCATCAGCACCAGTGGAAATAAGACCAATACTATCTTCAATCAGCATGAGGCGTCAGAGGTTTTAACAGGTGATAAATGGAGCTCCAGTAGAGCTCTTACTAAACTCAGTGACAGTGTTACCTACTCAGACAAATGACTCTGATCTACAGCACAAACTGAGGCTGAATTAATGCATTTAATAACAGAACTGCCTGGTGGACATGATACTGTGATCAAATACCAAAGTGAACAAAACTTCTCCAGCCATAAAACTGTTACTACAATCAACAGCACTTCCAAAATGTCCTTACCATTATTATAATAAGATTTCCTTATGACATCACAAGGGGAGCCAAATTTCAATGACCTATTTTTAGCTGTTTGTTTAACAAAAAACAAAGTTACTGGGTTGATCTCTTTCACATTTTCTAGGTTAATAGAAGCACTGGGTACCCAATTATAGCACTTAAACATGGTAAAAGTCTGATTTTCATGACATATAATACAATAAACTAAATCATAATCACCACTTCCTTTTAAGTTTTGTGGTGCTACTATGATATAGTGGTGGTGGACACCAAAATGAGCGCTGATGCAATGATACAATTTCAAACAGCAACTGATTCACAGCAGACATGCAGTATGATCAGAATATATCAGTCTTAGTGATAGCAAGGGATCATGGGAAATATGCTCACACTGGGGAAAATGTTATGCGGTAAACATCACAGTCATGTTCATCTGTGGTATTTCTTCTGATATAATCTGATGTGTGGACTCCCTCACCCATCCCTGATTTTTACTTTCCATCTTTTAAAAGGAAACCTCAGAGTTCCTTCTGGCTGTTTTGAGTCTCCATCTGTGTTTCAGCTTCTGGTTTTGGTATCAGCGGGAGGCAGCAAAGATGGTGGTCTCAATTGATGAGAGCAGGTTGTTGTAAATTTCAACAAGAGAGACTAAAAGACACAAGCTTTTGACATTCAAAAATACAAACCTCAACTATGACTGCACCCCCATCCACCCAACAAACTGAATCATACTGCAGCATTTATCATGCTTTAACCACACACACAGCTTTGAATAAACACAATAAAGGTCACTGTGTTTTACTTCAATACAGCCAAATGCTGGTGCCAAACCTTTGATAGCAGAGAATGAGCATAGCTGAATTCATCAGAAGCAATATTATAAGCAAGAAAACAACTTGTCAAAAGAAAATATATGATAACCGATTAACTATCAAGCCAATATGTTGGTTTACACTATAACATACTGCACTACTGGGCTAGAAAGAAGACAATAAAAAAACACTGTTTGAAATGTCTATTATTGTATAAGGGGGCGTTCACATTTTGTGTCTAAAACTGTGTGAAAAACAAGACCGAGCAGCTTTCCTCCTTCTTTCCAAAGCACTTGGGTGCTTCCCCTCCCGTAGCATCTACCAAAAACACTGTTTGAAACTGCAGGTAAGAAAACTGGCATTGGGATACTTGATAATTTATTTTTGCATGACGTTATTATTAAAACACGTTGTGAGATATCACCACTGATATTTATAAGCATCACGCAAAAACATCTCTCTGACTCATAAAAAAACAGGTTACAATATAAAACACTTCATTATTCTGTTTTATGAAGTACTGACAAGAACAAAGTCCAGTTGTAGTTTTAGTAACTTTTACCTCGCGCCAAAACAATAACAACACAAGAGACACTAAAAATGAATAAAAAAGCAAGAGATACTGCTGGTTTGATCTCATTTTGACCATCAAACACAGATACATCAGACCCAGGGAATCACTAGCAGGACGTAGCCTAGATCAAGCGAGATCATCTGCGGGAAAGGCAAACACTAACGTCACGCAGTCTATCACAAAATCAGACTTTAAAACAGCAAACAGGAAAACAATAAAAGGCATGACTTACATAGCATCCAGCTTACATTACCCAACTCTGTTGTTTGCCATATGTGCTGGAAAAACACACGTGTATCCGTGATCACTTTACAACTGCTGGTCAATCTGGTCCAAGCTCCTTAATTCTTTATTTATTCTTCAACTGAACTAGTTAAGGGTGATTTTTGTAAGGACAAAATTTTATTTTCTTTCAACTCGAGATTTTCCACTAATCAGTACTGTATCTATCAGTAACATGACAAACTGTAACACGGTTATGAGACTGTGAATGGTCCAATCACATGAGGTCTAAATCATAAAAAACAATATTGATTCGCTTACAACATAAGTGAGAGGGTTTGGGGCGCACAGTGCTGCGCCCCAAGGTGGATCTGAAACAAGCCAATTAGAACCCAGCCTCGTGTCACATGCTTTTAACAAATTTACTGACCTACACACTTGTTTGGGTGGCGCCCTAGAGACACACACAACACACACACAACAAACTCGTTTTGATTTTTTAAATCAATGATAACATGACTAACAGTGAAATAGTACAAGTAAATGATTTTAGATTGAACTTTTTGGTAACATGTGAAAGTAGCTTTTGTCTCTGGACAATTTAAAGGGGTGGCAGGCTAGCGCCCCCTATTGACCCGGCGTCACTGGTTACCGACCATTTTTGCTGCTTCTAACACATCAAATTTGAGGACAAGTGTAGTTGATGTGTTAAAAGCCAGAAAAATGGCCAAATTGGGCCAAATTGTGATAGATGGATGACTGGGTCAGAGCATCTCCAAACTGCAGATCTTATGGGGTGTTCCTAGTCTGCAGTGATCAGTACCTATCAAAATTTGTCCAAGGATGGAAAAGTGGTGAACTGGCGACAGGGTCATGGGCGGCCAAGGCTCATTGATTTATTTCATATTGCAGGGTGCGGTCTAACAGTTGTTATAACATTCATAGTCACATAAAATTCATAATACTCAGTACTCATGATTACTTTTCACAAAGCTACATTTTTACTCATACTTTGAGTAGTGTGAGTACATTTTTGGGAATAACAGTACTTTCAGTACTTTGCCGGCCCCTAATGCACACAATGCACAACATCATTACTGAAAAAATCTTTCTACAGTTTAAGGGTCCACGTTTAGGTTTAAGGAAACACACATAGGGGTGGTTTCCTGGAAAGGGATTATCTTTAGACAGGACTAGGCCTTAGTTTAATTAGGAAATATTACTAGTTTTAACAAACACGCCTTACTAAATAAACATTACTTGTGTGCATTATGAGGCAAACAAATGGCACTGATGTATTTTAAGATATGGCAGTGCAAGTTGTTTTCAGTTTGAACAGCTCTTACATTTATTTTAGTCTAGGACTAGTCTAATCCCTGTCCGGGAAACCGCCCCATAGAGACACAAGACCATTCACATTCATCAGACATGCGACAACTTAGTGTTTCTTCTATAATGTGCCACATTTTTCACCTCTAGTGAAACATCCATCATTTTTATTGACTGTCACATTCATACAGATGGTGAATTTACTTTCGAAAATGCCCCTCATCCAACCTTGATGATTAGCTATAATATAATGCATTATTATCAGAGACAGATATAGTTATCTTTGCACTGCAGTAAGTCACAGTCAGTAAAGCACGAAGTAAGATCATGAGATATTTGGAGAGAAAGCGATAAGGCGAAAAAGAGAGAGAGGAAATAAGGGAATAAAGAGGGCGAGACACAGGAAAGCAAAAGACATGACGTGTCACAGGTTGTATTTATAAGAATTAATGGCGTGAAGGATAAAGACAGAATTGAACCGTGACTGGTGACCTTGCAGAGGCGGCTATCTGTGCAAATATTAGCATAAATAAATGGGAAATCTCCACACCTCAATATCTCAGTGTCTTTCTATGTTGTATGCATGACATCAGTGGTCCTAATATGTACCATTTAGGTACAGCTTTGAGGTACCAGTATGTACCTTTATGTACAAAATTCTACGTTTTGAAAAGGTACCACCCCAGTGACAAATTTTTGACCTTGATATACCTTTATTTCTGAGAGTGCACAATAAATGCCATAATTTCACAGGGTTAAAGTTCTGAAGGTCACTTGGAACTCAGTGTATGCAAAAATAATGTTATTGGCCATATTAGGACAATTTCCTGAATTAGAGATACAGGTAGGTGCTTTTTAGGGTTTAGGGTTTGAGACTCACTGTGATCATGATTATGATAAATGTGATCATGATAAATTTGTTTCTGAAACAACACATGTGTTAATCCAAAAACATGTTCCATATGTAAGACTTTCCTGAAGAACAACAATCAGAAATAAACAATGTACATGCTTCTGCATCTTCTGCAAGGGCAAATGTATATAAAACTGATATTTGTCATGGCTTCGATTTTGATTTCCATACCTGTCACTTGCATGCTGCTTCCAAGATGCAAGAAGAAATTGGACCAGCTTAGCCTTTTTATTCACCATTGATCGCTCTTTGAGAAGCACTTACTGTACATCACTTACTGTAAATCAATATCTCAGATATATCAACTCCCTCTCAAAGGACATGCTAAACATTCACATTGTCTCATTTCTTGAGCAACACATGATGTGCTTCATAGAAGTCAATAAATAATAAATAATACCTCTTTCGTGTTGAACAGTGTATTCTAAGTTCATCTTAAATATCTTCAATTCCGTATCACTAAGACAAAGAGAGAGAGAGAGAGAGAGAGAGAGAGAGAGAGAGAGAGAGAGAAAGAGAAAGAGAGAGACAGACAGAAGAAAGAGAGAGAGAGAGAGAAAATGAAGAGTTTGTAATTCTAAACGAAGATTCCAGAGGAGCCTAAACATTCAGGCCTGTCAATCATCATTATGGGCGTATATAAGGCAGCCTTCAGGCCTCCGGGTCCAGCTGGAATTTTTCCAGCATCCTCCTCCTCCCCATCTTCTCCTTCCCTGCTCTCTTTCTTCCTGTGTGCGGTTATGTTGCAAGGGGGGCTGAACTTGGGGCTCGCGCCACGCCCTCAGGTTTTCTCTCCCTGAAGGTTCACAGCTCAGCTGCAGAGCTCCCTTCGAGGACAGCAAGCCAAGTTTGTTTACCATTAATCATTAAGATCTGAATGCACAGGCAAACTATTGAAATGCCATTGGTCATAGGGCTTACAAAATAAATGTTAGTCTTAAAGAAGTCTTAAATCACTCGCAGCATCACAGGGATATAAAATCTTAATAAATAATACTTGAATCATTTAGATATGTGCTTAACATGTGATCGTGTCTGTGAAATCCAGGATAAAGTTTTATTTAAATGTGAGATTAGGAGCATCAAAGTTTGATTTTAATGAAATGATTTCACATTAACATGCAATGTCAATATTAAATATATAAAGGTTATATTTATTTTCACAGAATCTTCTTTATGTAGGATGATTTTATGTAAAAAACAGTAAATCACAAAAAAACTTCGCTTAGGCTTTCTCCAAGGAGAATTTGACAAAAGAAAAAAATTGTATATAAAATATTATTAAAATATATTAATTTAATTACGTATTACTTAAAAAAATCCAACATGATAATTAAAAACCTTTTAAATTAACTCTTTTACCGCCATTGACGAGATATCTCGTTAATTAAGAGAAAACGCTTCCCGCCAATGACGAGATTTTCCGTCTTTCCCCAATACCGCTATTATCCACCAGGTGGCGCCCTTCCGCAACTTTTTAAACCCGGAAGTATTGCCCTATGGCAAGCGGCTGCATGTCCGTGTATGTTTTAAAGATCGCTCTGAATGGGATCTCTATGAAAAGTCCGTCACAAAAATGGAATTATCTCTGCTTTTTGCTCAAAATGTGGTGTTTTTGAAGAAACCTACCCATATTCAAAAGCTGATTACAAAAGAACCACTGAAGGTAGGATGAAACGTTTTTTTTTTGTTTGAAAGCAGAGGGTCTGTTCTTTCATTTGGTATGTTTTATGTTTATATATTTAAAGAAGACCATTTTCTGGAAGGCATTAAACTTTGGTGAAAAAACACTGGCGCTGGCTGGCAACTTTTTTTAAAAACGCTGGCGGTGAAAGAGTTAAGTTAAGGCCAAAAAATTGAAACAACACTCAAGGGTCATTTTTACAATACAGTTAACATTAGGGTCATTGTTAAACTTTCATAAAATATCAAAATATCATTAAAAATATTTTGATATTTTACGAAAGTTTAACAATGACCATAATGTTAAAGGTATTGCGGAGGATTTTCTTTTTCCGGGTGGATCATCAAGACTATTGGTCCTCCTAGTTGTCAATCAGAAGTGTTGTGCAATTGCAGTTTTTAAAAAAGTGGAGAAGGCGGTTCTTTTCTAAAATTCGAGAAAATCCTCCGCTACACCTTTAACTGTATCAATAACTATATTAGCATCCACACCATATTGGCATGCATGCCTCAGTACTTGCGCCAATCATTTACCTTTAACTCTTTCCCTGCCATTGACAAGTTATCTCGTCAATTAAGAGAAAACATTTGCATAAATAAAAAAATTTTTTCCTGATGACTTTTTATTGTAATGTGTAATACTGCAATTATCCACTTACCCAATATATATAAAAAAAACGAATTCATTATTTATTAATTTTACACTTCGTGTATGATTTTTATTATTGTTCTGATCTGATCTCTAACAAAATTCCTTCACAAAAATGCAATTATTTCAACTTTTTGCTTGAAAAAATATATTTATGAAGAAAAATACTTTATAATATTTAAGAGTTTATAAGCAGAGAAAAAAAATAGGATTAAGGTTTTGTTTTGTTTGTTTCTTTCTTTCTTTGTTTGTTTGAAAGCAAAGGGTCTGTTCTTTCATTTGATATATATATTTTTATAATAAATTTTTCCTGGAAGGCATTTTGTGAAACTTTTGTGAAAATCATAAAAATGCTGGCGGGCAACTTTTCAAAAAAAAGGCTGGCGGGGAATGAGTTAATTGCATTAACTAATATTATAGGTATTCTTTGATTAAAAACTATCATTTGTTTACCTGAGAATTTAAACATGCTGCTCTTGTTGCATTTACAGTGGCAATAACCAGCAAACGTCCTCAGCATGCTGCGTTTCCCATATCTAAATAGTGCATTTGTGTAATCTGTCATCTTATCTATTGATGTAGTCAATGTAGTAGAATAAAACATTGTAGTCGATTTCACTGCAACAGCGCTGGATACCTTTGATAATTTTATGTTATGGACCTCAGCAAAGAGTCGTCTGTCATTTCAAATATGCAAGCACTTTAAATTCAATTACATTTGATTGGCCGTCCATGGTTTATGGGTTATCACTTCGTTCAGATAGTGATCCCAATGATATTGTTCCATGTATCTTTTAAAGTTATAGTGGCGGTGTGAAATCCACTTTATTTTCCTTTAATATAGAATGATAAAAAACATATTTTGTAGTTTAGTTATCGTCCATAGTGTGAACGGCCCATTAGAAAGGCAAATCATTATTACAATGAAATGTGCAGCCTTGTGTTTTTCAAAGAATTGAGCCAACATGTGATCTGTTGATTGCATGCCGTACTTAAACGGTGCACTTTGATTTAATTTCTCTGTATAATTGTCTTGTCTTGCATTAGCAGAATGACTAAATGTTCCTGTTTGGACCTGAAGGGCTACAACTGCTGCCACACTCAACACAGATGGGGCCTTTAACAGCAGCGTAAATTTTGTCCACATTGTTTCTTAGACGAGGCCGAAATTTACGCTGAAACCATTTTATGCCTAAATTAAACAGCCTCAGGCAAAATAATGATTAAAAACACACAAAACGTATCTTCAGCTTATTGTTTGAAAATGAACAGGTTCTCTGCACAAGCTGTGTTTTCACGTGAGATTTTAACATCTGAGCTGTTGGCTCACAGGGACCTGGGTTTGTGTCCAAACCAGGCAACCCCCTCCAAAAACCCAATCCAACAACGTACATGATATAATGCAGGCTGTCAGCTAGTTATTGATCATCCTGTATCCTGCGCCCTGTACGACCTGTGATTAGGCCTATTTAATTCAATTTAATTACAGTCTATTGATCAGGTACCGTATAGCCACATTGCTGTTTACAATAAAAGTACTGGTACTATTTCCTTATTTACCACTAAATATCACATTTTTGTATTAGGGTGCCATTATGCGCAGGAACCCCAACCCTTGCATTTCTCGGATAGCATATTTCATCGCGTCTCCAGGAGAAGGTGGCTTTCTATGCTGGTTTTGAAATGTAAAAACATCAATTCTCTGTAAAACTGCTTTGAAAACAGCATTGTGAAATACTGTGTTGTGAAAATCACTACATAAATAAATGCAAATTGAAAAAATTCATTTGCAGTTCTGTTTACATTGCACATAGTCCCAAGTACAGGCTGCTTTTACAAACATGTGAATCACGCCACAGTTTCATTTCAACCAAACCCAGACCACATCCAACCAGTCTCAGCACCACAGTTTACAAACAGACAGACAGAAGGCCAGCAAGATCAATGCCTATATTCAAATGAACACACCAAACTAACATGAACCCAATTGAGCGAGTCACAGACACAGAGATGGTCTGATGTAAGCTTGTCTACCGCATACATTTAAACCCACAAATTCAGAACTTCACATGTACTGTACTGTATGCTCCCAAGATGAACCATTACTTCAGTCAATTTAGTATCAATACACAAAGTTACTACTGATACTCACTTCCATACAGAGTTTTGTACAATAGGAACAATGAAAAACCAACTGGTGTCCTATGAAACAACATTTATTCCCAACATCAAACACAAAACTTCAGCCATATAAAACAGAAGCTCTCTTACCTAGTTTAGGGAGGGAATATTTGACTTTGAAGTAATCCTGGTAAAACTGCAGGAGTCTCTTGGTGATGTGCAGAGCGTAGTCCCCTGATCCGCTCTGGATGGCATCGGGTCTGGCGTACAGCCGAATCTACACGATATAAGACAAAAGTAACCAAAGTCAAATGGTTTCAGGTAATGAAGGAACTTTTGAAGGGCAACATTTTTTTGCTTGGGTTTCTCTAGTCTCACCCTCATGAAAATAAACCATGGTTTTACTACAGTTAAAACAAAAAAACATGGTTACTATAGTAAAACCATGGTTACCACATAAGAAAAACATGGTTTTGGTAACCATAGGGCTCTATCATATACGCAAGTGTCTTTTGCTAGTTTCAACTCGGCGTTTAGCGCCACGTTGTTTAAATAGCAAATGCATTTGCGCCCATTTTTGCGCCCATTTTTGGGCCCATGGGCGTTCTGATCTAAAAACGAGGTATGTTCAGGCGCATTGTTGGCGCGTTGCTATTTTGAAGCAACTAATATGTTTGAGGCAATATGTTTTTTGTAATTTAAAGAGCGCGTTAGTAATATGCGCCTATAAACGGGACGACAACACGGGTTTGCTTATCACATACATGAATGCGCAGCAGCACAAAAAAGCTTTTAAATATGAAAAATTAAAGCATTCAAATGTAAAAGATTATTATTGAGTCTCTTGGACATAAATGAGGACCGATTATGAGACGTTTGAAGGCGCAAAGAGCTGCTTCACCTGTAGCCTGGTAAGTAAATAAATGCGAAATAAATGTTTTTTTTAAATGCTACCTCACGGATTTATTGTATATGATGACTCTGTACCTGTGGATATGGTGAGATGAGAAACATTTTAAGTAATGCTTTAAAAAAAACTCATGGCGCTGTTCAGGTGCTGAAACGTGTTTCTTTATCTCCTGTTTGTTACAAATAAAGTATTTTTAGAATACAAACCTTTTCTTTCATTCTTGTAAATTTTTTGATGATATTGGATAGCCATACATTTAAAGCAATTAAAAGCCTGCTTTTTTACTTCCATGACTAAAAGGCTTTAAAAAAATAACAATTTCAATACAAGTGCAATAAAACACAATTATTTAACATTAATCTTAATCTGGGGATCTTCTTCCTCCGCTTAGTTTTTCAGTTTACAAAGTCCGTCATCTAAATAGGGATTAGACATAGCGCCAGAGCAACTGGCTTTTAAAGGGGATAAGAGCTGTGACTCTCATTGGTTTTTTGCACCTTACGCCCAAAATACTCCCATTACTAATTAAAAGAATAGGACCAACCCTTTTCGACCGTGCGCTCGGCGCACAAACCATTTTTCCTGTCGTTAAATTAGCAAAAGTGGATTCGGACACGCCCATTTAGACCGTGCGCTGTGCGCTTTAGACAATGCGCTTAGATTGTTAAAATAGGGCCCATAGTTTTCAAAAAACATTGTTAAATCATGGTTACTATAGTGAATCTATGGTTTTGCTTATAGTTATCAATACACCAAAAAAAGCATGATTACTACACTTTTATCACAAAAAAATAATTTTCGTAATGGCAGCCTCAGACATCATTGCACACAGCACACTTAACTGGAAACGCATTTACAGATCAAGAGATCTTTAGAGACTTTAGAGATCCATGGTTGCACATCAGTCTGTTATTGTGGTGACATCTCCACGGCCATAAACATGACGCAGCACATAGCAAAAGTGATTGGTTGCTTTACGTGTCACTCATGTGGCCTCTTGGGCGATCCTTGGCTATTCAAAGCGGCCATGGATTCGAGAGCTTTAGTCACTGGGTGATTCAATTGCAATATCATTCGTCCCAAGGGAACTCTCACTTGCACAAACTCACACAAGACCAGATTCAACGGTAACACAAGACCTGATTCAACCATAACTCCCTGGCCTTTTTCAGCACTTTCATTGGCTCCTGCACTGTTTCTTGTTAAGAAGCTGAGCACACCTGATGATGACACAATATCTAGATATTAAAGGAATATTCAATTTTCTTAAAAGAAAAATCCAGTTAATTTACTCACCACTATGTCATCCAAAATGTTGATGTCTTTCTTTGTTCAGTCGAGAAAAAATTATGTTTTTTGAGGAAAACATTGCAGGATTTTTCTCATTTTAATGGACTTTAATTGAGCCCAACATTTAATACTTAACTCAACACTTAACAGTTTTTTTTCAACGGAGTTTCAAAGGACTCTAAACGATCCCAAACGAGGCATAAGGGTCTTATCTAGCAAAATGATTGTCAATTGTGACAATAAAAATAAAAAATATGCTTATTTAAACCACAACTTTTCGTCTAGATCCGGTCATGATGCGTCAGCGTGACCCCACGCAATATGTCATGACGTCAAGAGGTCACAGAGGACGAACGTAAAACTCCCCCCCAGTGTTTACAAGCCTCTTGAAAGAGGACCGTTCCTACGTTGTTGTATGTCAACTGATACTAATTAATGTCTTTGTGTCAGTTTATTGTTTACAATGGTCCGCAAATGTGCGTTTTATATATGTAACACTTGACCTCCCTACGTCACTACGAATTTACGTTAGGTCACACTGGACCGGACCTAGACGAAAAGTTGTGGTTTAAAAGAGCATATTTTTTATTTTTCTTGTCAAAAATGACAATCATTTCACTAGATAAGACCCTTATGCCTCGTTTAAAAACTGTTAAGTGTTGAGTTAAGTATTAAATGTTTGGCTCTATTAAAGTCCATTAAAATGAGAAAAATCCTGCAATGTTTTCCTCAAAAAACATAATTTCTTCTCGACTGAACAAAGAAAGACATCAACATTTTGGATGACATGGTGATTAAATTATCTGGATTTTTCTTTTAAGAAAATGGAATATTCCTTTAAGCTTGTTGAAAATCTATCATAGTGTAAAGAGTGACGTGTTTTAGATGTGCATACTATACGAGTGGGATCCTCTGCGGGATCCTCTGCGATCTATGATTGCTTGTCGACGGTTAGAAAATACTTGTCTATTTAAAAACAAAATAAAATAAATAATAATAGTTTTTATTAATAAATGCGTAACACAACCTGACAATTGTGTTGCAGCAGATTGAGTCATCCGTGTACCAAAGTTTAGTCGATCAAGGTTCTTGTAACTGCCCGAGACACAATTTATTGTCACAATCTGTCACAAAACACCTGTCAAAAAAGCCTCAGAGAGTATGCTATCATCTAAACATAGCTTTATTTACAAGAAACTAACTTGAACTCTCCATATAACAGCCAAAAATATCAGCCAAAAATGACACAAAACAAAAGTCTGCTATAAATATGCAAAACATAACGGCTGTGTCCGAAAGCTCTAAAATGCTGCCTTCAAATTAAGTGTAAATAAAGTTATATTTAACTTTTTATACCTATTGATTGCATTTCCAACGAGAAATTCCAAACAGGAAACCAAGCAAAAGGAAAAACATACATGTAGGAATTTTATTTTTTAAACCAAATAGTTATAATATTGATTGTCAATTAGTTAATTTCTTATAGGAAATTGTCTGGCTTTTTGTTCATTGGAAAAATCTACTGTAATATTCTTTTATGTACATGAAGTCCCATTGTAGAAATGGCTTTTTGTCATCATTTTTAGCTTTTCGTGTGCTCCAGGTCGGACCACAGCTTCACACAAATCAAAGAGTGAGACACAAGCCGTTTTTATAGTAATAAAAGGATGATATACTCTGAAACACACAGAGAGATAAAATAATGCTTCATTGATCTGATCAAATATTTATAGTTCCTGCAGTAAATCCATTTTTTCTCTTATAGTTAAAAACCTACAGTGCAGTATCAATATTATGAAATATAGAGTAGTATTTAAAGATGCACTATTTTGTATTTTTTTAAATGAATAAGTTGTACAATTCATTACATTACATTACATTACAGTTAAAATGATACTAGGGGTCTTTAAGCTAAGGAACGAGTTTTTTTCAGCATGCATCAATCTAGTAAGAATGTAAGGCAATGAAGGTTCAGGCTAACATGGTTACAATACAAAACAAGTAGGATTAAAGACACAATATGTTTTTATAACGCACAGTATGCTTCGGTATCGATCAGCTCTATGGCTGATATAAAGATGACGTGAGGGCACTTAAGACTGTGGACGTGTTTCAAATCTCAAACAAATCAATATTACTTTAAAGCAACCTGTAATTAGACAAACGGCTCATGCTTCATTACTCACCCATTGTGCAGATGGTTTCATTTGACGCTAGTGCTGACTGCTTCATTTGTTAATGCTTGTTTGATTGTTTGGTTTGGTTGAAGGCGTCTTGATGGATGACTTAAACAGGGTTAATTGAAGTTTAATAGCTCAGCAGTGATCACATAAACTCTCTTTGGAACCATATGAACAGATGAAGTGCTCTGAAGCTTCAGTCAATACACTGAGAAGACAACACTTCAACTGATACCAACAACCTGTTAGGTTATTACATGTTGACAATCTGGACCAGAACTAGAATAAACCATCCAGGACTTGCACAAAAAAGTGCAAAGATCTAAGCTGTGTTTTCAGGAGGGTTCACTTGAGCTTAAAACGCTTCAGAGGTATTTGTATTCTACTGCTTAACTCATCAGTTTACTCATTAAACACAGTAAACATTTTCCTTGATCACGTAAGTTAGTCCATGAATACATAATGAGCACATTTAGTATAGCTGTGTAGAATTTTCATTGGGATATTACAAGACCATTCAGCATTTTTAATGACATAAACGATATGTGACTAGGACTTAAGCAGAGACCCATCACAGCCGATGCAGTGTTTAATTCCGAGTGTGATCCAATCTCTAATGCAAATCAAATTGCAAATGTCCTTTATTTCACCTCTTTATATCAGTTAACATTAGGCAATTAGTAAAATGATAGATTTTTTAAAGTTTCCTACTTCAGAAAATATGTACTTTTATAAAATTATTTATTTGTGTAAGAAATTGTGAGTGTGTAAGCACATTGCTCAAGGCCACATTGGCTTGGAGGTTGATTTGGCTTGAGGGTATCAGCTAGCACTTGGAGTGAGTCCCTTTGGGCTTGCAGGTGTTTTTTGGGTTGGGTTGACTCTGAGGGCTCTATTTTAACAATCTAAGCGCATAGTCTAAAGCGTACGGCACAAGTGCACTTAAGACGTGTCCGAATCTGAATCTTGCTAAAAAGGTTGTTCCTATTCTCGTAATGAGTAATGGGTGTGTTTTGGGCGTAACGTGCAATAAATCAATGAGTCTCATCTCCCATTCCCTTTAAAAGCCAGTTGCACTCGCGCCATGCCAATTCCATATTTATATGGCAGAGTTTGTAAGCAGAAAAACTGTAAGCAGAGGAAAAAGAGCACCAGTTTAAGATTGATGTTAAAAAATGTGTTGTGTTTTGTTTATTGAAAAGGTTATTTGTGTTTATAAAATAATAATTTACATAAAATATGTAATAAAAGGTTTGCATAAGTAAGAACACTTTATATTAGTAACAAACAGCAGATTAAAGAATTAAAAAAATGTGTGGAGAGCCATTTCAGCACTCAGACAGCAGCTTGAGTGTTTTGAAAAATATTACTATGTGTTCTCATCTCACCATATGCAAAGGTACAAAGTCATCATATACAATACATCTGTAGGGTAGCATAAAAAATTCAATATTTGCACTTTTTTTTTTAAAAGCAAAAAAATCAGCTTACCAGTTTATGGGTGAAGCAGCTCTTCACGCCTTTTAAAGTATTGTAATCTGTTCTAATTTATGAGACACAACAATAGTCTAATTTTTTATATTTAATAATGTTTGTGCACTACTGCGCATCCATATGTGCCCGTGTTGTCATCCCGTTTTTTGCATATTACTAACGCGCTCTTTAATAACAAACAAAAACATTGTTTCCTCAAAATAGCAATGTGCCAACAATGCGCCTGAACACAACTCGTTTTCAGGTGTGTTCGCATGATATGCACAAATGCATTTGCTATTTAAATAAAGTGGCGCTGAACATGGCAACGATAACTACAATGGCCTGAACCTTGCAAAAAATGCAGGATTGCGTGTATGGTGAATGATAGGACCCTGAGTTTTAAGGCGGCCAGGTAGGCTACTTTATTAGGATAAGCCAACAAATCCTTTTTACAGTGTATGTACTTATTTTTATCTCTGTTCTAAAATTGCCATGCTTTTATTATTTGAAGAGTTTCGTTGCAAAAAAAAATTGTGTTTTGTACATTTTTCAGAAATCTTGTTTTTTGGTTGTGCATTCCAATTAATATAAATTCAACTGCAGTTGGTTTGTTTTGATTTAAACCTTCATAACTTAAAAAAACAGGTAGGTAGCACCATAAAACAAAATAACAACATGATAACATTATAATAAATATGTTTTGACAAAAATGTTAAAAACGGATTTATCTTGTTTTGCAACGAAACTCTTCATTTCTTGATTTTTCTTTCATTTTAATAGTTTCTTTTCCATGTAAAGATGCTTTTTAGCAATGAACAATTTTAAAAAGCACCATATAAATATTGAATAAGAAGCACATAATAAAATCTTTTACTTTATTTCACTTTGCATTATGGCAAAATTTCTAGAATTTTGGCCACAGAAAATGTTTGGGTGCACTGCTGTTAGCTGTCAGAATATTTATTTTATTGTTTTGGCAAAAATTATGTTATTTTATTTATTAAACCAAGTCTTTTACGATAATATGATCAATTTAAATATCATTATTTTTTTTATATCGAAGGTACATTCATATTATAAGCGACTAGCAGATGCGATATCGCAACGCAATCTCATTCATTTCTATGGAAGTCTGCCGGCATCCGGCGACACGAGCGACAGTGACCTTTGCTGTTGACGGCTTGATGGGTGTGTCCAGTTGTGCAACAAAGTTGAGAAATGTTTAACTTTATGCAAATTATGAGTAGGGCTGGGTATTGGCAAGGGCCTCGCGATACGATGTATGCTGCGTGCTGCGATACATAGCAATACTTTTTTGGATCAGAAAGGTAAAAAAATTGAGCTACATTTTTTTTTTACTTTTTTTAAAGCCAATGTGCTTCCAAACATCAGCTGCAGGCGTTTTAAAATTTTCTGCCATTTTCTTTTTTACCGCTAACTTCTGAGACATTGGCAGAATGGCCGTATATGATAGATGACTGGACAGCGACAACTACAGCAGCGGCGGAGATTTGATCGGTTTCGTTTAATATCGATAGTAGAGATTAGAATATCAATAACCTATTGATATTAAAAATGCATCACGACAATTAGCTGTATGGATATTTTTGCACAGCACTAATTATAAGTAACATTCGGTAGCGACTACCAATGAGAACGAAGCAGAGGAGTTCACGTCATCCGTCTCTCGTCAGTTACTGGAGTGGACGTTACTCATTTGTTTATGAAAACTAGATATAGAAACACCTCTTTGGAAAGAGACGAGCGACATACAGCGAAAAAGTTGCTTATAATGTGAATGTACCTTATGCCTTCAAACCCAGTATACAGAAGTACAGTTTACCATAGAACTCAAAAACCTTTGCAATAATGCCATCATAGTCTGCAATTTTTTATTTTTCTAACTATATCGAAACTGGACCTTTACGACTATAACTTACACAAAAATAGACGTCCAGCGGCATTATTGTGATGGCCGCTGTGGGAATTGGCTCGATAATTCTCGACCAGCTATGGACGGTGGGGTCTGAAGAAATATTTATGCATGTATGTGTGGGAGATGATTTTACCGCCATAAACCCAGACTAATAACTTCACTCCCATCGCCAATGTTTCTCCCCCACAATCTTTCCTCTCACTGCACACAGCCAAACATTTATGATGGATGGCATAAGGGGGCTACACTGCCACTTTGAAGATTGATGGGGTAAGCTAGAGCGTGGCTAACTGCTACAACCCAAGGTGTGAGTATAAATGCTCTAGACAAAAGCAACTTTACAGTCAGCATGGCAACGATGATCTGATATAAATAAGAGCAGCTCATGCTGAAGAAGAGAGATTCATTACATTAATATGAAGAGGAGGCTGATCGATGTCGCACAGTTAAAGCCAATGAGGAATCAACCAACTTCCTTTTACATAATCTCACTGCATAAAAGGCACTCACCACTACTCCATTTTCTGTTACTGCTTCTCTGTAGGTAAAGTTGCACACCGCCCAAGCCAGGTAGTATGTGGACATGCGGGGAGTCCTGGAGAAATGGTTGGTCACCCATCCATCTGTGTCCGATGTGGACGCCTCTACTGGCATGTTGGACAGGGACTGATACGAACTTTCGTGTTTCAAACTCACTCTGAATGTGGCTTTATAGATTGGCTCATCGAAACACGGGAAGGCCTTTCGGGCATGAGTGGGTGAGAATTGTGTCACAGCAAGATACCTGCAGATTTTGACAGGAATAGAGAAAACAGGAAATATTAACGAGGAAACCATTATAGTGCTTCAGGTATTTAATATAAAAAGCAATCTCATTTATATTAATTGATTGACTTAATATGGATAATCTATTGACTGTTAGACCATCATCCCTTCAAAGTAAATGAGCGCTTTTGGTTGCAGATGGGTAATTTTAGCTTGGAGTCACAGCTACTAATGGACGTAAAACATTAAATGTCAACAGGTCTGAGAGAAAAACTGTTTTTGAGGTTTCATTTTTTGTTAACGCTGTAAACATTTAGCACATCTGCAACAGCACACCATCAAAACATTAAACAAACAAAAAAAGCTAATATTATTGACCTTGCATGTAGTTGGTTTTGTGAAAACAATGAATTCTGAGAATTCCAAAGTATTTATAGAGAAGGTCTAACATTAGTTTGAATGCAACACTTCAGCTACATAAAGACGTTATCCAATTTACACCAGCCTTAACAATTAAGTGTTGTTCACAAATATAAGCACTGCCTCTAGGCACGGATTACACTAAGCACAATGATTTTCATAGCCTGTTGAATCAAGAGTACTACTGAATAACAATGTCTGCTCAACAAGCTAAAGATGATTCTAGAAATCCATATACTGTACAATGACTCTAGTAAGAATATAAATAAGACTTTACAGGATGCAAAACTAACTCTTTATGGATCTACAAAAGGTTAGTACTGTACATTTCCGATAATGCCGTGAGAGCCACAAAGTCTCATTGTAAAAGACTAATTGACAACAATGGTCAGTTAACAAATGTTAATTCAGATATGTTTAAATCAGATTAAACATTGAGAAAAGTTACGGTCTAAGACTGTCGACTCTCTTCCTACTACATGAAGACAACATTGCTGGCCCTTATGGGTTGTTTGGGATGTTAACAGCCACTGTGGGTGTTAATTTGGCCACAATTTTCTCTGTGTTTCAGCAAATAGAATGATTTTTGGTGACACACATTGAGAAAATGCTTTGAATTTTTTTAAAAACGCAACAATATACCGTGTGGAAATATACTACCCTTTCGTGTTGTTCGTGGCTGTTAACAGCCACTAAATTAAACGACTGTAAAAATGTATCTGATTTTTTTTCCATTTTTTGCTAAAATCTGTCTAATCTAACCTACGTGCTGATCAAACTACCAAATGTTTACAAAAATTCCATGATTTTAACTCTTTAATTGCCAAGTTCATACGTGATGTCACTGATTTGGAGGGAAACACACAAAATGACAGATTTTCAATATAAAAAGTGTTGTGGACTGGATTATATTATTTTATATTAGAGTAGGCTAACCATGTTTTTGTGTATTGATTATCATTGGCAAAACCATAGTTTTACTACAGTAACCATAGTTTATCCATGGCTTTTTGTAGCATGTTTTTGTTGTTGTTGTTGTTGTTTAAACTGTTTTCTTAAAGGTTTGACGCGGAGTGATACATACACTGTAAAAAGATTCCGTAGAAATTACAGTATTACTGGAAGCTGGATGCCAGTCACTTACTGTAAATTGAAATTTATGTTATTTAATGACAACAGTTTGTTCAAAGTTAAATGAACATTAAACATTAACAAGTCTTTGTCTTACAGAATAAAATACGAAATAACAGCTTTATGCAAAGCATTCTGGGAACCAAAAATCATCATAAACCTTTATCTGTTTTTTTCCTTCACATTTTGCTTCCCAGCATGCTTTGCTTGATGCTGTTATTCTGTAAAGATAAAGACTTGCTAATGTTTAATTTTCATTTAACTTTGAACAAACTGTTGCAGGTAATTAACATAAATTTAAATCTACAGTAAGTTACTGGCAACCAGCTGCCAGTAATACTGTAATTTCTACGGAATCTTTTTACAGTGTAAAGTTTCAGTTCAAGACTACACAACTCTTGGAACAGCCTGCTCTTTCAATCAGGTTCATATAGACCGGAACAATCTGTTGCAATTTTTTCCAAAGTGTCCCATAACGATTACTAGTACAAAATGTTGAACATTACATGGAAAAAATGTGACCATGAATGTATTGGAGAGTTTGACACTTGCATTACATGGCACATTACCTTCTTTCTCCATGTAGCACGTATGAGCTGCGGAAAAATCCTAAGAGTTCATTTTCAATCTGTGCATCAAATGTGATGTTGATCTTGTATGTTCGGAGTGGCTTCATCTCTCTGTGCAGCGCGACCACATACATCTGGTTGGGCGGATAGTGAAAGCGTCGGTGGATCCTCATGACGCCTGTTTTCTTACTGTCCGAATACACCAGCACTTTATTCACCTCCAGTCTGTCTGTGTGCAACACGATGAACTTAGTGGAGTTAACGCATTCAAACTCAATGTTCACCTGACCGGAGAAAGTGAAATTATCCATGTACACGGACAGTCTGAGGTCGTAGTGTCGAGGGCGCAGGGTGCCCGGTAAGCGCAGATGTTTCCACGGCTGCTGGCCATCTTCTGATTCTCTGTGACTGATCCCGTTTCTGTCCCGGGACTGATTGGACTTACTGTTGCTAGACCCGTTACCGAGCAGAGTCCCGCTGATCTCCGCGGCGCATCTCTCGAAGCTGACGCTGAACGTGATGGCGATGACAGTGACGATGATGAGGGTGAGGATGGAGATGGCGAAGCCCAGCACGAGTCTCTTGTGCACCGTGATGTGCTGTTCGGTAGTCCGGGGTCGGACCACCACACTGTCCGCCCACTGATCGGACAAAGTCCGGCCGTTCCTCATGCTCATGTCCTCAATCCCCATCGGCACGAATGTTCACTGCATTGGAAACGGTTTTAACACTACGTTAAAATTACTAAAATATACGAATGCGTTTCTTGTTGCTGCTAAACAATTCTTTTAAATAAATTAATTTTTATGTTATATCTAGTATAAATGTTTATGCGCGCCAACTTATAAACTCCAGATGAAAACGGGCGGGTATAAATGACGATAAATCACCCAAAGATTGTACCAAACCCACACAAGGGGTAGAAATTTTGATTTTGTCCCAAATACTAAGTTTTTAAAAACCATACGTGTACGCAATGCACGAAATACAAATCAATAAATGCTCATTAAAAAACAAAAAAAAGATCGCATTTTGATTTTGTCAAACAATTCCAATTGTAAAATCGCGCGTGCACTCGGATGCTGGAGCTCATACAGTAAAATGCAGACGAGGTTCATACCGCACATCACCGCAAATCCACGATTTCTCCTTTGTTGAGTCCGATGTGTATTAAGTTCCGGCACACCTGCTTCATAATAAATCAGAAGAGTTGTGTATTTCCAATCTCTCTCTCTCCATTTCACCTGCCTCCATCCTCATCGCTGTTTCTCCCTCTCTGTGATGTGTCCTCCCTCAACCAGTGGTGCTCTCTCTCTCTCTCTCTCTCTCTCTCTCTCTCTCTCTCTCTCTCTCTCTCTCTCTCTCTCTCTCTCTTACAGAAATTCACTCCAGTATTTCCAGCGTATATGCTGAATTTGTGCAGAACTGAGGGAATTTAATTGTAAAACAAAGATTATTCAATAACAGAACTATGACAAATGCTTCAAATGTCCTGTCAAATTTCATTCATATTCCACACATACGCAACATTAGCATTTCAGGGAAGGTAATTTTTTAATTTAATGGTATGTTACAAAGTCGCTTACTATTAACTGGTGGTTATAACTATCTCTCAACATGAACAGAACCTTAGAAAAGTAATCTTTTTTTTGTACAGCGCATTAATATATGCAATTAAGTGTGTTTGGCTGTCTGGACAGGATTTCACTTTTATAAATATGCATAAGATTAAAGAGCACAAATGGTCTGATTCACGATATTACATTTCCTTTGGTGTGTAAGTGTGTATTTGTCTACCCAGTCTCACAAAGTTTCGTGATATAGTCACGTATTTTTTTTTTGATTCTTTTTTCGTGCTATTATCACGAAATTTCGTGTTTTTTTCGTAATCGTATCACGAATTCCTGTTTTCGTGTGATTATCACGTATTGGTTACTCAACTGCTTTTTCCTATTTTTAAACCATTGTCGCTTCGGTTTAGGGTTAGATTTGGTGCTTGCATTAGAATGTCACTTTATATATTGGTTTATACTATTTTTCCTGATTTATTTTTTTATATGTCGCCTGGCGTTAGGGTTAGAGTTGGGTTTGGTTAGGGATGTCATTTTATGTAAATCTAACCCTAAACCGAAGCGACAATGGTAAGAAAATAGGACAAAACAGTTGAGTAACCAATACGTGATAATCACACGAAAACAGGAATTCGTGATACGATTACGAAAAAACGCGAAAATTCGTGATAATAGCACGAAAAAAGAATCAAAAAAATACGTGACTAGAACTTACAAACCTCAAAGTAAACTTCAGGCCAATCACAACGTAAAGATTAGCTGGCCAATCAGGGACAGAGAGCTTTTCAAATCCGTGTGGTTCGGGAAGAAAGTGAAATCTGGAGCTATACAAAAATGTACGGTATGTGGAAAATAATGTGTTTTTAACCATAAATCACGTGAACACATTGTATTATACCAAATACACAAAATAATGTCGTTTTAGCAATGAGATAGGTGCTCTTAAAGTATGTTTATAATGTGCTGCAACCTTTTTTAAGGCTGCTGTCCATGGTGCTGAAACAAAATAACCCTAAACAATGTCTAATTTCAGTACGACCACACGTATTACTGCATATTTGATTGGTAAAAAAAAAGAGTCATGTTGCCTTGGTTGGTTTGTGTCAAACTCACTGGCATGTGCAAGCAAACACAGCAATAATTTAATAGTTTCTGATACGCATTCAGATCTATTTGCTTTGCAATAGTACAGTAAATATGTACAGACATCTATTTGCAATGAAAAATGACTGAACAACCTGTTCGGTTTTGCTAAGAGTATTTATTCTTTAAAGTGTTCATCCATCTTCCATCCATAAAAGCTTTAAACAGTGACCCACACACATCACTGTAGCATCAAACACCTCATGTCACTTTAACTTTGCACCTCTCAAATCTCACGCACGCATTGTTTTTACAGTCTGTTTCATAAAGGAAGGCCAGTGGTGGCTCTTTGATCGACATGACGGCTCCAAATAATACTCTCAATTTGCAGCAGTTGGCATGGCTGGTTAAGCAGCACAATGGAAGGAGAGCAGTGAGCGTGTGTAGAGACTACTGAAGCAGCTATGAGAAAGAAGCTGAGGTGTAAAGAATATGTGAGATGAAGTGAAAATAATAATGGTGCTTCGTTGAAAATGAACTGATTGTATTCGGATTTGGAATTCCCTGAACTAGAACGGGCAGGAATTGCAATTAGATTCTCTTCCTTTAAAGATCCTCTACACCCTCTTACCTTTCTGGAATTTAAAACCTATTCTTACGAAATAATGAGGCAGATATGGAATGTCTGTGAAATCTTTGGATAATATGGAAATGAAGCTATGAACCTGGGTAGCAAATAACACATTTCCATGTGGCATCTGCGCACAAAATTGTGCCATACATACCACAAGATCAGCCTTGAGGGAGTGTAAAGGGTTTAATTAAATAAAAAAAATGTCCTCGAGGGCAGCTGCGATTGCTGTGACACAGAGGCTAATTTCTTTAGAGAGCTAAAACAGAGAGAGAGAGAGAGAGAGAGAAATTTTTAATGTGAGTAACCGAATACACAGAGCAGAGAAACATCTCCCCCTACAGTCCAGATATATGTATGCAGTTTACTTGATCAACCCGTTGGGAGGTAGCCAAATTTAGGAGATGTTTTTGTAAACTCTTTTATTGCAATCCTTGTCAATGGTGTAGTTATTACACATTAAGGATAATATTTAAGATTTATTTACCAGAGAAACATATAAAAAAGCTTGAATGTAGTAAAAAATATTCTTAAAGGCCAGCAAGTAGTACATTGTTATTTTTTTCTCTAAAAAAAGTTTGAAAGTAACCTAAAATTTAATCTCAGACATGATTGGCTTACATTTACAACAAAGTGTAGCCATTGTGAGAGTGCTAGAAAAGAAAAAGAAAGAAAGTGAGAACTTTTAGTCACTGTCATTGCTGCATGGCCCTTAAAATACTCCTAAAAATACAAGAACAAAATGTTTTAGCTTGATCCCCTCCAAACTACACTATGCAACATCTGAAGTGGATCAAAACCTTTCATATAAGTTGTCATAAAATGTATCGTCTTGTTCTTGTCTTAAGACAACTTTGATGAACTTTTTTGATCCACTTTATACGTTGACTGGTGTATTTTCAGAATGAAATTCGTATCACAACATACAAATTATTCATCGATGTTTTTTTCTGACTAAAAATTCCCATTAGAGTTGGGGAAATTTGGTTAACCAGCATTAAATGAAAATGTTTTAGTAATAATATAAAGGATTGTGAGAGCATAAATGGAGTGAAATATGCCCAAGAATAGAAACACTGTTCCTGGATCAGAACATTAATGGAATCAACTACAGTTACCCAGAGGCTTTTTCTTAGCACCACACAACCCTTTACAAACAAATGCGTTGGCCAAGTCTGAGTCCAGGTCAATAACTTTGTCGGTTGGATCAGATGCATTGATCCACAGCCTCTTATCAAGTGAACTGCTTAAATGATGAAAATGCATTGAACTGACAAACACCTTCTTAGAACAGCTATCAAGTAGAATTCACTGTACTGTGACCTCATAAAACACAGATGACTGTACAAGATGCACGCGTACACACACACACTTTGAGCAGTACAAAGCAATGAGCAAGCAAACAGTGTTGTGTTTAAATACACAGTTTAAGTTTATGAGTAATGACTGATGGATCATTCATTGTGAAAGTCTGATAAATATTTAAACATTTAATATTTTTCAAACACAGTTACTGTATGTGGTGGGGTTTTTTTCTGAACTCTGGCAACACTGGTCATAATGCCACTCACATTAAATAATATACCTCAGTAGGGATTTTGTTACATTTTACAACAGGTTTTAAAAGAGAAACTTTTGCTACAGTGTATACTGCCTTTGTGCCTTTACACAGAAGTACTATAGTGTCAAAGTACAGTAGTTGCATGCTAATACCATGGTATCAGAGTACTGAGTGCCTGTGGTCGTGCCATGGAACATGTGGAAACCATGTAGTACCATATTTAAAAACATGACATTATCATGATGCATACAAACAGAAAACAACACTGGTCTCATAGAAAGATTGAACGGAGTATTTATCCTTGTTCTGTGATGTGACATGTAGACAAACATTTTTTTTTGTTTGGGTCTGTAATGCCTTAGAAGCTTCCTAAAAACCTCTCTCGGATAGCTCTATTAGGGTGGGTGGATTTTAAACAAGTGGTTTTGCACCTATTTGGCTCCCCCTACTGGCTTAACTTGCAATCTTATTACTGATTGGCTGACTTTGCCTCTACTCAAAAAATGTAGCCAATTATTTTAAAGTGGAGGGGCAGAGAGATGCCTGTGATGTCATAAGCATCAGTTTTTCAGAATGGGCCGTTTTCTGGCTGACATTTCTAAAAGAGGAATTGCTAAGAGACTGAGATGTTTAGCATGTCTAGCACTTTATATAACAAATGACTCACGCATTTAATGTATGTCATATTTTTAGGATTGAACAATAGAGATAAAAGGCATGCATTTGAAACTTTTCAATTAAAACAGCTAAAGTGACTCATCAGCCTCACCGAAGACAGACAGAAAAATTGTTTCAGTAATTCTCACAAAAGGCTTAATTGCACTAATCTAAACTGCAATGACAAATAAAACTCATTAAAAGTTTTAATACGGATCTCCGCATTTTTTTCTTTTCAGTGTCAGTTTCACATATTAGTTACTCATTTGTTTTTCCCATTTTTAAACCATTTTTGCATGGGTTTGGGGTTAGATTTGGGGTTTGGGTTAGGATGTAACTATTGGTTTATAATATTTTTTCCGGATTTTTAAACATTTGTCGGCTGAAGTTAGGGTTGGGTTTGGGTTAGGATGTCATTTTATGTTACAGAAAGTTGTTCTAACCCCAAACTCACTCAGAAAATAGGAAAAACAATTGAGTAACCAATACGGGAAACTGTCACGGAAAATAAAGTCTGTGGTATGGAGACGGAAAAATGCGGAGATCCATGATAATGACACAGATAAATGAGCAAAATATTCTGTGACAATAACACAAGAACAAGAAATTCCTCCACACCTTAATGAGGATGTCACCACATAATGAAATAGATCTGCTAAACCTCTCCCAGGTCTGATAATGTAGTTTCTACTTGCTTCATGTAAACCACATTTTACTTTACATAATAAAAGGCTGTATCAGCTTAAGTTAAATCTAAATAAGGCACACAGTAAACTTAACCAAAAAAACACTGGAAACTACATTGTACAAGGTTCGAAGCTTATACATACAATTAAAGATTAACACAGAAAGTTCACAGTACGTACATGTAGAACAGGAGTGTAAAATAAACTGCTACCAAGAAGTTACATGAATGTGAGTGACATCAGAGATGATAAAATGCTAAACTCATGCCAGACTTGCTCCACAAACATTTTGGCTCATTCTCATTAAAAGCTTAAAATGCAGCGGGATATGTAATAGTTCATGTGCTTTACCATAAATGAGCAAACAGAATCATAACCCAATACAAAATCACATGCTTGATCAAAAATGTCAATGTTTCTATCAATTACTAAGAAAGATTCTTTACAACACTGAAAAAGTTTAGTTTTAACTAAAGTTATAGATGTAAAAAGTAATGATCTGTAAATTGTTAAGCAAAATTTTTTCTCCCGTTTCATAATCAATTACCACGATTTTCTCCACTGGTTGTCACGGCAACAGCAGGTGCACACTTTCAATGCTGTTTGGGCCGCTGACAGTGCAATTAAATATAATTACAATGTATCTCCTATTGCTAATATCAAGTGCTTATAAGCATCTGCAGTTTCCCTGTGGTTCAACAGGAGTGTTCTGTCACTCAGATGGCCATCCGGCCCTCCCAAACACTGATGAATACTTGCAGGGGCCAGAAAAGTTTTTTTGTGTGTGTGTGTGTGTGTGTGTGTGTGTGTGTGTGTTGTTTGGTTGTTTTGTTTTGCTTGAGTCATGAATTTGCAATGTTGTTAACAAGACTAAGTTTATCACAGTCATATCAGAGAAGAAAGCAAGCTGTCTACATAATTTTTATGTGAGTCACAAAACATTATTGTGATCGCGTTTCCCAGACAGTTTCAAAGTAGTTTTCACAACTGAGTCCTCTTTAAAAGAACCAAAAAGTGAACTGAGTGTAATAGGACTCATTAATATTTGCATTCATTCCGTCTATGGCCTTAAAATTGGACCCAGATCTGTTTTTGGTCCACTTCTGTTGCGGTATGAAATTGTGGAAGTCCTTTTTTGGGGGGAATCAATACCACCTGGATTTATATTTTAATAATAGCACTTTATTAGTACAAACCCTAAACCTAACCATAATAAGTACATTTAGTTACCCGTACCATACCAGAATAGTTACCCGATTGTTCACCTGTCTTGTTACCCATTATTTGTCACATTTCTGTCATCCTTGTACAGTGTTTGACAGGATTGTGACATCCATTTGTCATGTGTCTGCCCATGAGGTTTAGGTCCTGACACTCTTGTTACAGCCTTGTTTCTTGTGCCTGTTGTTAGGATCTAAAACTCATGCTCTGTTTCTTTTTCTGCTTTGTGTATTTCACTTTTGTTGGAGCCCATGGGATATTGTCTTCTTATGGCATGTGCTACTCTATTCTATGTTTTATGTTGGAAGCACATGGCTCTTGTTTTTTAGACACCATGTGCTCTCCTGATTTTTGTCTTGACCCCACTTACTTGGTTCCTCATTAATCATTCAATTATTAGTTCAATCCCTTCACCTGCCTGACCCTGTTTTCCTGTTTGTCAATGACGACGATGTGATCCTGATGTGTCATGATATTCTCACATTCTCTCTGAGTTTCCATCGGAAAATCATTTACTGTATAAAACATGATATTGAATACAGGAAGTCGAAAGCTCAAATCCATATCAGACAAACCAACATGCCAGATGAATATTGAACACATACATGTAACTAAGAGTGCATTATTGAGCTATGAACATAAAGGACAACCAATCTTTCCTCTTTAAATACTGTCAATATTACTCGGTCATAAAAGAGGTCATTAGTAACAGCTCAGTAATCTGGCAACGTTCAAAGAATATAATCTTCTGTTGAGGAATGCTTCTTTTCTGTCTAAATTGTTTGTTTAGAGGCATGCACAACGGTATATAAAACCATTCGTTGAATATACACATACTACAGTATAGTATTTAAAATACAAAAAGTTTGTAAGATACATGCATTTCCCTTTAAGGAAATCCAAGTATGTATTGCTGCAGGCCGGACACCTCTACAGTAAGTGGGAGGAGCTTACACCACAAATTTCTAAAATCCCTACTCGTGCCACTGCCACATTTAATAAAAGTGAATGCAGACATAGCATCCTCCCTAACACATTTCAAAACTGAATGCATGTTTACCATCTGACTAAAACTATATTTTTGGAAAAATATTTGGAGCTGACACACCCGTTTAGAGCTGTCTCCAACCCCTATTTATACCAATCTCTGAAAATATGAAATGTTTTAGCTTCATGTCTAATTTCCTAACAGCTCATTTTCTGTTATTTTCCGACACATTATATCATTTTACAGGCATGCAGTAATGCGCAGAAGACACCCCACATATTTGCATAACCAATTAATTAAAATGAAGGTCAACAATGATTAAGGCTCATGCCCAAGCAACATACCATGCATATACTGTAAAAGCCCATGAAAACTGATGTACCGACTTATGCATCTCAATTTTATATCTAACTAACACGGTAACATAATGAGCATACTCTGCATCCACTGCGTATAATAAGGTGATAATAAATCACACATATGCTATAGGTGCTTCCCAAATTGCATACTTATTCAATTCAATTCAATTCAGTAACACTTTATTAAAAGGGTCCATAAATCATAATGAAATAATACCTAAATTAATTCCTACTTAAATATGAACTAATGCTGAGTTAAGGCATGTACTAAACATAAACTAATGAAGAGTCACCATTAACTACAAAATGACTCATGACTCAACAGACAAATTCATTGTTAACTAATACACAACAACAATGAAAAAAATGTCATGTTGTTCTTAATGATAACTCTTCATTAGTTTATGAATACTACATGCCTTAACTCAGCATTACTTCATGTTTAAGTAAAAATACATTCATGTCTTAGTTCATCATGATTCATGGACCCTTATTATAAAGTGTAACCACATAGGGTAAGTAATAGGGTTGGGAACCGAGAAAAAACAAATAATATTTAGACAGTGATTAATAAACACAAATGGAATTGTTTAAGTATTGGGCATCATTTTTTATTATATGGAACCGGAATTGGAACCGGGAATCGTTAGGCAGAACTGGAACCGGAATCGGAAAATTTCTTAAGATACCCAACCCTAGTAAGTAGTGTGTTCACATTGCAAATTTATTTCCATTGACTTGCACTGTATTTTTTTTATGTAATTGGCCCTCAGCTGGAAAACCACTTATTCCACTATAACTACGGTTAGTAAAAAATGTTAAGCATTTCATTTGGGGTAATAAAACTCTTCTAAATTGTATACACTACACGATTTGAGTACATACCGCATAGTTAAAGGCTTAGATGTACAGGTAGTCATACCCTAATGGCAATACCACAGATATGCAAGTGTGTTTCTTTCAAACCCTTTGCCCTGTGATGAGCTTCATTATTCACTAAATGTCATGGAAAATACTTTAAGACTAAGTCAAAGGACCTTTTAGCATTTTGTCCTTTAAAGTTTGACTTACTGTACAAACACCAAGACAACCCATCCTGTTTTCATGGTGATGAAAGAGATTTGTGGTTGAAATGTGACAAAACCAATTTTATATAATTGCTTATCTTACTTCAGATGGAAAGCAATGTGTTCATCAGAA